>VZTN01011768.1:19147-50198 GCA_013400515.1 Erpornis zantholeuca
TTTAAATGCAGTCTTCTGATGCTTTTTTCAGATACACAACAGAAACTAATTTTAATTTTCTTCTTGTGCTTACATTCAGCTAATGGATATTAAAAGAACATTTAAACTGCAAAGCTGAATTTCAGAGATTTTGTAGAAGAATCCTGTCACAGTTCAGTAATTGTATATAACTAAACAATCTGCACTTGAGTGAAAACAAGTCTAATGTTTTTAATGAAAGTTCCCTCAAATAGTAAGAAAAGTTTCCCAGTCCTCAAAAATTACTTTGAAAACTGAGGACCCTGTGTGAGGCACATTCTGATTTCTAAAAGCAGATTTGTAAAGAAGCAATGTGTAGTAGCATCTTTATGGGGTTCTTTTACTTAGAAGAAAGAGGAGCTATAAACAAAACAATGACAAAGCAAGTAAATTCCTCATCAGGTGCATATGAACAAATACGGAGTAAACAGTAAATTCACATATCAGAGACCAAGAGCACTAAGAAAAATTTAATAAAAGACTATGCAAATTCAAGCTAAGTGGTTAGCTGAAGCCACAGTTTAGGATCATGTCTGAATGGAAAAAAAAGAAGAGGGACATTGTGCTTTCAAAAGTATTTGGAAAAGAGCAGTGTTTCTCAGCACATGTCAAAAGCTACCAGAATATAAAGCCACTAAACAAAATGCCTTTCTTCACCTGCTACTTTCAAGGATCACTCTGTTGAGAACAGAAGATACAAAAAAGGCAACATGTAAAATATACATTATAGATTTGATACAGAAGAAAAGAGCAGTTCCAGCATGTGAGAACAACACAGAGTTTAAAAGATTTGAATGTCTTGAAATGGTGAGTATTCACAAGCAGTTGTTGAAGAAGGATTTACATTTTCGTCATTATTTTTACTTTAATATAACTGACATTTCAATATTGTCCATCATTCTATATCAAAATTTACAGTACTGCTAGATGTGGATGTTTTCATAAGTACTGTAACTCCCAAGATAATGGATTATGTAGTATTACAGTCTTAGTACTAAGGTACGGGATTTGCATAGAGACGCACAAGAATGAAGCAGAACAGAAAAGAGGGCCTCTGGCCACCTGCTTTTCTTGCCTACTCTCAGCTATCTTTCCTTCTCTAACTACTAAATCTGCTCTCACATTAACAGTAGTAACTTTTCAAAACATCCACTTTAAGATCTAGCATTTCCAAATAGAAATATCAAATCCAGGCAGATAAGAGAAGAGAAAGAAAGGAAGATAATCTAATGAGAGAAGCAATCCACCTGGGTTTTTATTTGTTCACTCTTGATGTGCTTTGGGATATATTGTTTAATTAATATTACACAAAGATAACAATTGTGCTCTAGGTAATCTTTGTAAAAATTCAGTCAGGAACATGCACATTGATCATCCTCTGATTGCAAGTAAGTCTCATCCAGGTTTACAATGTATTTGCAAACAGGACAAACAGTTCTCCCCTTCTCTGGTATGCTAGTAATTAAAATAAAAATAATTAATTGAGATCTAGTGTTTGCTATGAAGCTCTGTAGTTTTAAAAAACTTTAAACCAGGGGCTTAAAAGCTGCTTCTATTCAAGAATAGAAATGTAAGCATGAAAATGTTTTGAGATTTTAATTACTAAATATGGGAAAACTTGGGTGGAACACTGCCTTGCAAACTGTTGATAGTGATTTGTCACAGGGCAAATCAGGATTAAAATGTGAGAAGAATCAGAAATTATTTACAACCTCTTTCTTCTCCCTCAAATTTTCAAAATGTTTGGAAATGAACTGCAAAACGTTTCATTCTGTTTCAAGCTCCTTCCTGGAAACCAAACACCCAAATCCTTATTTCTTCTGGATATTTTGGGGTTTTGACCTGACTTCAGAAACAGCATTGTAGACACACAAATGCCAAGGTATCACCAACTTCCAACTTCCTAAATTTTTTTCTTCTTCAGGCTAAAAGAATTTAAGCTTTTAATACAGACAGTTAAGAATGTTTCAGTATAGCAACTTTGTGGTAGAAAATGCTGAATATGACATGCCCCTGAAAAAAACTTCAATACTAACAAAGGTTTATCTAGAAACATGCCTGCTCTTCTGGCTGCTCCTCTGCCTGCTTCCCTGGGCCTGAAGACTGTCAAGGACACAAGGCCAGTGAGGTTTCCTACATCCTCTACCAATTTGTCTAGAGGGCTGCTGCAGACCAAAAAATACTGAGACAAGGCACAGGTTGGGCTTTCCAAACCAGTGCCACCCCTGGCTTGTGGACAGTGAAAATACTGGGGTTTCTGAGCTCCAGGCCTGAAAGCATCACCTCCAGGGCTGGCTGGAAGCTCTGGCCAACAGGCTTTCTGGTGGCCATCCAGATCCTCAAGGCTACCAGTGCTTTGGGAGGGCAGCTGACCAAACACCTGCTAGTCTGCCCCACAGGTAACCTACAAAGTCATCTGGTTTATCTTGGTATCTGATAAGTTGCTTTGTAAGAAACCAAGATCCCTATCTGTATATGACTTTCCCACACCTACTATTAGGTGTGGGAAGGCTTTGTAGTTATTACAGCCTCAGCCTGCTTGATACAGACAATGGCTTCTGTTGCAAAGGACAAAACACAGTATCTGGTCTTCATTTGTGTTGCTTGTGGGGTTTTGAACTACTTAAAAACAATATAAAAGAACATGCAATATATTAATCTTTTCTCTCCCTCATCCCTTTACTGGGACTTGACTTTGTACTCTGTAAGGCTACTGATCTTACCATATTTGTGGTATCATCCAAGAGAACTAGTCTGCCCCTTAAAATTTGAATTTGCACATAAATTCAGTCTGTTTTTACTTATATTTCAGCTAAAACATTTGAATAGCAAAAGACATTACATATACTAAGATATGTTGCATCCATAAATCCTGACCCATTCTGTATGAAGTATCTATCTACCAAATCTGAAGGGTAAAATCAAATAAACAACTGTTCATTAAATAACAAATTGCTTTAGACATTATCATATAAAATGAACCAAATAAGCATGAGAAAAAGCTATACAGTCAAGCAGTGTATCTGTTGCAATGTGAATAACACAAAAACAGCTTAAAAACGATAGTAAAATCATAAGTTTCTGAGCACAGCCAGTAAACCAGGAAAAATTGAGTGGTTTCTTAAGCAAAGTAAGATTTGAAATGAACTAGAAATACACTGTGCTGAAAATGGATAAGAAGCTGGTGAGGTGTCCAGTAATGATGCATTTAAATAAGCAATTTGGCTAGAATTTGCAGTCATCTGTGAATAATTTATCAAATTGAATAAAGCAGCTCAAAGGAGTACACTGGCCAAAAACTGCTGAATATTTTTGCAGTGATAAAATTCAAAGTCTCCCTCAGTTTCAGTTCCTTTTCTTCTAAATCCATAAAATCATTGAGATCATTCCAGTACACTGCCTACGTGACAGCTGATCACAGACTGTATTTTTCCCCCAAAATATTCTCAAATAAAGACTGTAAAAATGGTAAAAGGCTTTCTTCTTTCTCTAAGAAAACAAAATAAACACAAAATACAACAAGTAAAGCATCATGCACATTCACACAGAGACAGCAGGCTCTTCACACATGCTGCAAAGTACAATCAGAGCCAGAGATCATACACTTGCTTATCCCATCGTATAGTTGTACAGTCGCACAGCCTCCTGCTCTCAGCAGCCTATGTATAGCCTGCATCATAACACACTCTTCATATATTAACCATCCAGAATAAAAAAACAAAAACAAATGACAGGAGCAGTGGTCACTTCATTGCCTCTCCCACTGTACACTCTACAGACGCTAAAAAGGAATTTCCAGGCTTCTTTTGGATGAAATTCATATACTGTATTCAGACTGGTTGGGTTTAATTTTTAAATATTTTCAATTCTAGCCTTACTGTTGAGAAGAAATTATAGAATTATGAAATGGTTTGGATTGGTAAGGAGTTTTAAGCATCATCTAGTCCAACCCCCTTGAAATGAGCAGGGACATCTCCAACTAGATCAGGTTACTCAGAGACCCATCCAAAGCTGCAGAAGAACAATAAATTCTGGCTATTTACAACTCACTCTGTAAGACAAGTGTGAATAGCTTTTGCACCATATCACTGTCCTGTGATCAGGAAAAGCATATTTATTGCAATGAACTATAGAGCCCAAGGCCCCAACTAAATCTCTAATTACAACACACTTTTATTTATACTACAGGGGTTATTGCCCTTAGCAAGCATGCTTACCTGGAACATGACGGCAAAGAGCAACTTATTCCAAGCACTTCAATATTGAGTCCCTCCCTTCTTCTCTATCTGTAGTTTAGACTTCATAAATATGCTTTCACCCAAATACAATATACTCCAATTTCTGGCACCCTGCCTTTAATATGATGCAACATTTTGCTATCCCTCAGTAATAAAGCTCACCGAAAGTATCTTATTCCCCCATTTCCAACATAAGCAGACTTGGCTCAGATTTGTAAAGCCCCCACCTTTCCACTAAATTTCTCAATTGCAGCTTCCAGAAAGGGAATACCATCATTGATTTACTGTTTATCCAGCTCATGTAACAATTCATAAAACACCCCAAAATTTAACCCTTAAAATAAAAGCATTCCAGATGCTTAAACCAAAATCTTGATGCCCTAACATGCATGGAAAAGTCTGAACAAAAGATAATACTGAACATCAAGGTGAACAAAGCACATACTGACATGTTCACAGTATTTAGTTTAACAAAGCCAAATGACTTCCCATAAGAAAGGTCTGGAATATTTCACTTATCAGCAGAACAAAATGGCATTGCTCAGTATGTCATGGATGAAATACGTTGTAAGATTAAGACAAAATTAATTTTCCTAATTAAAAAGCCCCCATAAAAACCTTCCACTTTACAACTCTGAGGACAGAATACTGAAAAGACCCTAAAGACTACTAATTAAAAGACTTTGATTTGTTTTGCTGACAAAAGAGTTTAGATTATTGAATCCATTAAAACTGATATAAGAATATGGAAGTTAGTGAGACAGAAGTCACATTTGCACTAAGAAATAGTTTCCTGATCCAGAAAAAAAATGTTTTTCCCAGAACAAGTTTGAAAAAACCTTTACTGACTTAACCTGGTTTGACAGTAGTGATCATTGCAATGATTTAAAAGAAAGTAAATACGTATGTTTATATACAAAAATACATGTTCTGAAACACATATGTGTTACTACATATATTCAGACTATTTCAAATAAGGTAAGTTCTATTAATGCAATCTATATTGCAGTGTATAGGCAGGAAAAAGAGTAGGAGCACGATGTAGCACCTCTCAACAGCTACTTTTAAAAGGTTTTATTTGAAATGCAGCAAATGGAAGAAGTAGAAATTAATACAATCTTAACTCATGGGTACATAGATCATGAGTTAATTCTATTAAAATGTGAATAGAATTGTGTCAATAAGAACAAACTTCCTTCATCGTTCTGGTTAAGCAAATTAAACTTTTCTTGATATATTCTCACTTGAGGCTCAAGAATCCATTACAAATGTCTAAACCAAGACTGGATAACATATGTCTTGTGGCTTTTTCATATTCTCATTTTAATTTTAAAAATATCTCAAGAGGTAAAAAAGCACTGAAGATGAAAGTATTTCTATTAAAAGAAAAAAGAAAGAAACCCCGCACAATTTAATTAGCTGAGAAATCAAAGCTTTGTTAAAAGTTGTAAATATAATAAAGATTATCACTCAGCCACAGGAAAAAAAATCTCCCAGAATGCCTTTGAAGAAGGATATCTAAATTCACCAAAAGATCAATTACTGTTTGCAAGCATAACTATGAAAGTTAATAGAGAGCATTGGCAAGCGCTGCTCTCATAATAAGCCAGCAAAGTACCACAGATAAATTAATACAAAGTGTTAAGGCTTTAGAGACTATGGCTCTCCCAAAACACAGCTCAATCACATACAGAAAATTAACAGAGGAAGGGCATAGCCAAGACTCTGAAAAAACAAGGTCCACAAGTTAATATGCAAACGCTTGTTATGTTTTGGTGCTAGTGAGTTCTCAAACCTCAAATTCAACAAAAGTATTCTTCTTCAGCTGGCCCCTTTTAAGATCTCCCCTTAAGGCAACTCATCTGCTAACTCTTCTTCATCTGAACTACAGCCTGTATGGAGTTGCTGAGTCATGCACACAAGAATGAAGCAAAAAAACTTCAGCAATATTATACCTGGACCTAAAAGGTATATTTTAATAACTCTAGTACTCTCTTTCAGATTTTCCTATGAAAAGTTAAGATGAAAAGGAATATGACAAAAAAAACACTCTTTAACTCTGTGTGTTTTGAATTTCCACAAAGCGTAGTGCAGTTCAAGTGTGCCCCTGGTGTCTCAGATTACTTTAGACTGTGCCTTAGGCAATGAAAAATAATATACTTATCACCTCAGCAATGGGGTCTTGGTTATGAAGTCAGGGAGCCATCAACAGTCTCTGAGAATGGTTCAGAGACAAGTGTTCATGGATAGGAAAACTTCTGCAATTAATAGAGGTTGTTCATCTTTTGATTTCTTTGGAGCTCAAAGATGAACTCCTGAAGAAAGCTACTGTCTGAGAAACACATACAGAAAGGACAGCCAAGAGGCCAGACTAGATGATGGTTCTCAGGGGCCTGAAAATTGCTACAAGATACATGAATAGATATGTGAATGAACTAGAACAATGTGTTATTGTTTATGCTGTATTCACACATTTACATTCCAGCACATACTTGCAAACACTCCAGCTGCATTCACTATGCTAACACTCAGTGTGGCAACCAGTGGAGTTGTTAGTGAGAGCAGCCTGGAAGAGCTGCATCTTGTGATTTGAAAAGAGTATATATTTATCCCAAGGAATCAAGAATGCCTCCTTTCAGGGCTGAACTGAATTGATTGTGTGGGAAAAGTTCCCTAGAGATGAACAAAAATGCCTTAGTGTCATGGAATTACTAATAGCCTACTGGCATATATGACAATGAATCCTGAAAGTATAGCAATGGGTCAATGAAAGGAGCATCTCAGAATGAAACCCCAGGCAAGCTGGGTGTAATTTGTGAAGACTAACCTCAGTGCTGGGAAAAGCCCCTGCTTACCATGCCTATTTAAAAATCCAAAATTTGCCAGGCAAAGAGCCTAGGTGTTCTGCGCCCAGAGCTGTTAGAGCACCTGCAGGGGCTGTGTAGAGCATGTGAAGATAGAGCAAGGCATCATTCCAGAAATGCAGAATTAAAATCCTGTAGTGGAAGCCGAACACATTAAATCATGCACTTTCTGGTTTCTAGACTCTTTGTATTAGCTATTCTCTACATCTTCAAAAACTACAGAGTACCAATGAATACTCTTAACCCCATGTTAGTGAAGCTTTTATTCATTTATTTCCTTCGTCTTTAAAGCAACAGATTTCCTGGCAGACCCTTAATTCAGAGGCCTAATCCTTCTTTCCATTTATGTGAATTCTTTGAGGAGATACTTCTGAATACAAAATGCTCTCATTACCCTTTTCATTGCTGTTACATCATCCTCCCATTTCTCTGCTGTTCAGCACAGCCTGGTTCACACTCTTGAGGTATTCTCCCAGAAAGACAGATCTTAGTAAAGGTATGGAGAACTAAAAAGCAGAGGATGCAAGAATAGCAGAGGATCAGCTTGCAAAAAGGCTGTATTTAAAAGGTTATGAAAGAGCAGGGATCAGCAGTACAAGAGGAAGATGGATAAAGGCAGGGCTTATGCCTTATGTAATTCTGACTTCATATTCTGCTCTTACAAGTTCATTATGCAGTTTGGGGCAAAATGCTTAACACTTGTCCAAGCCTGAAGTTATCCTGTGATTTGCCTGTGTATAAGCTGCTATGGTTACAGTTCACAAGCAACTCCTGAAATAACCCAGTCACCTTATCCAGCTTTGAAGAAGGTCCAAACTACCCAGCACACCTCCGATTCAGAAAGCCTTTAATTGACAAATATTATCGCTGATATCTTCCTTCTTTAAACCAAGAATTTCACAGTCATAATAAAGGATATGTTCTGTGGGACCTAAGCTTCTAACAGCCAATGACTTCAGATGCTCTTCTTTGCATGCAACAGATCTAACCATATGTGATTCAGTGTTATGAGGTGCATGTGAAAACCAGAGGCTGAATGCATATTTGTAAAATGCTGTTAACCAAAACACCGAGCATCAAGTGGGAGTCCACCTCTCCCTACCAGTGTGGGGATCATGCAACCAGCAAAAGGCAAGCTTTCTGTGTTCCAGGAAGAAGGTGCACACTGATGGTGATGGCTTCAGCCCCTGATATTTGTCCCCCCCCCTTCAGAGAAATCACAGGCGTGTGTGAGGGGGAAAAATGAATCAAATCTCTTAAAAGCACAAAAATAAATCCTACCGGATGATTACCACCATAGCTGTTAACGTCTGTGCAGGAAATCTGGCAGACTGTTAATCACTCTTAGGACGTGACCAGCTACGCGGAACCATCAAATCTCAGAACTTAAAACCTCCAGAGAGGAAAGAAACAGGTGCTCTAGGGATTTTTGTTGCCTAAAAAAAGGGGAAGTATTTGGTATCCGTATACATTAGAAGCAGAAAACACTGTTCCTACACTTCCCAACTCACTTTAAAAGTAAAAATATTGCAGGCATTCTCACTAAGAAAAAACCAAACCAAAACCTCTAAGTAAATGTGAACTGCCAGCACTATTTCACAACCAAAATTCTATCCAAGTTCTGTATTTCAGAATATTCAGGGTACCTGAAACAAAAAGTCCCATAATTCTAGCAAGTTGGTGTTCCATAATATTAATTATTATAATGACATTCAAATAAATAGATCAAACAATGATAACTCAGACACAAGGAAAATTATTCTTTCTTCAGTAATTTGGTGTTGTTAGACTTTATCACTTCTGACCTGCATGAATTGTGTGTTCCTACACTTAAAGAAGACATTAAAAGAAAGTATCTCCCTTACTTTTCTTCCATGGCAGATAATGCTTGCACTTGAACAATAACAAAGAACAGCTGGAAACAGTTCAAGCAGGAGCTTGGGCTGCAAACAGAGAAAATGCAGCTTCTTATTACATTGAGCAATTCCTCTTGCAATTTTAATAAATACTTTAATTAGGGAAAAAACCAACCAACATCTCAGCTACTCTATGAGGCTATTACATTCTTCCTGTTTTGTACACTATAAAAGTATTTGGAAATCAATATGACTCAAGCAGCACACAAAGTACTGAAAATAGAAACACCAGTGGCTCAGCAGGATAAAGCATCCTTGAACTTTCAAATGAGAATAGTTAAGAAAGATTAGTTCCTGTAAAATATGGCACTTTCATCCAAACGATAACATCCTTTATAGAGTTTCTAGAGAACTTTTATAATTACCATTATAAAATGGCATTAGGGAAAGCAGCATTCCACTTGGTCAACATAAGGGGCACAATTCTAGAAAAAGATTACACATAACAGCACCTACAGAACCTTACCTCCTGTGAAGATTACTCTCCTTTTGGGTGTCATGTGAGGCAAATTATAAAAACGTAAAATTTTCCATGAAAATGCAATTCATTAAGGAGATGTTCATTATTTTTCTCACTCCCATATTCTTTCATTCAATTTGGGGACAATTTTCTGTTCCCAGAGTACTTTTCTTTTACTTCACAATACCAACTGCCTACATGAAGCTGTCCTTTTAGGGCCAACTCTACTGTCCTGGCTACATTTCTGTATCACTCAGTCTTGTCTGATTCTCAGGAGATTTGGTCATTACATTTCAGCATGTCAGTCATAGTCTAAAATTCATCTTTATTAAAAAGCTTCCATCAAGAAGATTTGATTCATCATTATAGCACCATAATGCACCATGTGGCTTGGAGGAAGATGAAAATCCCAGAGCTTGAGTTTACTCAGTGGAGGCTTGAGAGCTGCTGGACAGCTAAGAAGGATTAAAGAATCACACAGAGGGGGCACTCAGACTTGCTGAGGCAGAAACAGAGCATTTATGAAATACTGCTCCTGCTGCTTTATCCCATGAACTTGGATGCTTTCCTTGGCTGCCGGATTGCAACTCTGATCAGCCATGCACCTTCTCCAGCTACTTGAGGGAACCACAGTGGGGATTCCAAAGGCATTCAGAAACAGAAATTTTTTCACACTTTGGCAAGGGACACTTTCAGTAGGATCTCTTAGCTCTCAATTTTCATTTTATCACATTACTTATAGCGCTTCTCATACAACATTCTTAGAAAAGTGGTTAGTGTCCAAGGAAAAGTTAAATTGTAACAGACAGAATCATTCATTCTACGCAGGTAAGTTCCTTTGGATTTGCACCCTGTTGTATCTTTTATCTTCAAAACTAAAGAGGCATCCTTTTCAAGAACAAGTAGCAGTAGTACTTTATCTATTCAGTCTGCTTCAGCTTCTTTAAGATCACCCCATAAAGTTAAATTTTCGTTTTTCCCCCTAGCCTCAGTTCAGATTTAAATAAAACAAAGTATCTAATGAGAATCATGGGACCTACAACATGTTGAAGAGCACAGTGAAAACTAATTTAAGTGCTAGAAATTAGGTGGAAAAGTGATCTTGAGTTGTATGGATATTAAAGAAAGCCTTCATTTCCTATGAACGTAAGAGCTTCATGAAGGTAAATTTGTGTTTCTTAGCAATCCAGCTCTTAATATCCGCAGTATCATGTCAGTATAAAAAATATCAAGAATAAAGAATACAAAGAAATGCTAAGAATATAAAAAGGAAACCATTCAGAGGACATCGGATATACTTTTAAAACTAAAATAACTGGGCTTTATTTTTAATCCACTTTCCTCTCAGTAAGATGGTAGGGCAAATCAGAAACACTGATTGTACACTCGTGCTTAAGCATTCCCTAAACATTATGATATCCATTAAATACGTGTGTGCTAACATGTCTTTATGTTTGTCTTGTAAGAGGAGTTCTTTTAACACTATTGTTCACAAATGTCACATCTGTAAAATTGCCAGCCTCACTCCAGCCTCGGACCAAAAATAACTTCTTTTGTCTATACTTGAAGCAAACAGTTTTATTCACATTTCGGTTAAATAGCTTGACTTCTTTATTTAAACTCCTTTTTTAGTATTACTTCAAGTGGACTTCACACACTGATCCATTTACTAAAGACGAAAAAAACCCTAAACAACAGACGAGTCACCTATTACTGTTCATTCATTGAGTAGTTTCAGAGAGAAGAACTGAGTCTCTGTAAATCTATGATGAGTCAATAATACAGGCTCACACACAACTAGAATATTTTCAACATAGATGTTACTCAAAGACAATTTTTTTCTGAAAATATAGCAAACGATAGTTTGAGAAGATCATTTTAAAAGGTGACAAAATGCGCAAGAACTCAACAGATGCTGTTTCTGTTGATGCAGTACTATTTTATGTTAACTACAGGTTTCAACACTCCATCACTTCTAAAAGCTAATAAGCCAGTTTTATCAAAACATGTATCTATTTAATATTGTTATTTGTTTAGACTAACAATTCAGGTCATCCTAGAGTGCTTTGAAGTATACACATTTAGCATCCAAGTCTCCCTTGCTTTCAGGCATGGGAGTTACCTTACTATCCAACAAGATGTACCAACAAGAGTACAAAGGAAAGAACTAACCAACAAGCCAAAACAAAACCACAAGCAAAACAAAACCAAACAACCCAGAAAGCATACATTATTTTTCTCATAACTGCACTGAAGTGATCAATGGATGAACTTTATTTAAGAAAACAGGAACATAAATCCCCCAGGCAATTTTGAGGCACATGCAATAATTTTTATCTTTAGACCCTGGTTGCTCCAACTCAACAGAATATACAAATCCGATCATTTTCAAATACCCAAATAGTCTCCTGAAAGGAAACAGAAGAATCACAGGAGCAACTTCTACCACATGTAAATGGTCTGTTGGATTAGAGCTCCCACACAGTAACATGTAAGACAACAACAGTGAAATCTTACTGAATAGTTCAGGACTTGAAAGGCAAGACTTTGACATTTTTTTAAAACATACCAGGAAAACAATCAAAATATCTGAGAACTTGTAGGACAATCAAAGGATCTTTCATACTGCTGAATGAGTATGTAATTTTATTGGAGAAGTAAAGAAAATAAAACAAAACTTGAAAAGCTAATGAACTGGTAACAATTAAGTATGGTTCTTAATATGCTATGCACCTGTGTGCACACACTTGTGTAGTCCAGGTAAGACTGAGGCATTTATGGCTTCTCTTTCTTGCATGGACTCTCTTTGTCAGATGGTATGTAAACTCATTCTGCAGCCTTTCATCTAGTCAAGGATTTACGGAATGCTCTACATCCTGCTCCCAAGATTAGCAGGGAAGACATTGTCTTTGATACCTCTGATCTTTTTTCCAAAGTAAACAAGTAAGAGGTCCAGATTGCTAGGGGATGAGAACACAAACACTATCTACACAGATGACACAAGGTTTACTACCTTGTAAAGTACAGGACAAGAGCAGGAACCCAGCCATTAAATTGCTGGAACACTCCGCAAACCACAGCACAGGGTACCAGTAAGACCTCATCAGAACTGAGACAGGCAAATCCGGTGATCCATTTGCAAAAAATATGATTCAGGTTGGCAGAAGAACAGGAAAAGGATGCTAGGAATTTCTGGGAATGGAAAACTTATTTACATTAGCAACAAAAGTAGACTGGCTTGGATAAGGATTGCAATATCATGACAATTAGGGAATAAAATTGCTCTTTAAATGTCAGAGGAAGCATTACAGAAAAGTCTTAGGATGAAAGATAACTCTTACAAAAACACGAAAATAAGAAGGGTAGACTATGAAAAGAGACCAAATAAAAAAGTTCATTGTTCTCAGAGATACTGGTCAGAAACTTAGTTGCAATAGCAGAGGTAAACCACTCAAGTACAGTAAAGATGCATATAACAATCACACAGCTCAAGAGATCTTTCAGTTTCATTCTACACCTATTAATTTTTCCCCTAGAGGATACTTTGTTTTTGATATAGAATCCCAAAATGGGATGGCTTGGAAGGAACCCTAAAGATCACCTAGTTCCAACTCCCCCACTATGGGAAGGAACCTCCCCACAAAGCCCCATATAACATGAACCTTAACACCTCCAGAGATGGGGCATTCACCTATGCCAGTGCCTCATCACCATCACAGTAAAGATTTTCTCCATAGTATCTCTACATAAATCTACCCTTGTTCTGTTTAAAACCATCCCCACTTCTCCTGTCACTACATGCCTTTGTCAAAGGTTCTTCTCTGTCTTTCCTATACGGCCTGTTTGGGTACGGGAAGGCTGCAATAAGGTCTCCCTGGGGCCTTCTCTTTTCCAAGATGAACAACTCTATCTCTCTCAGCCTTTCTTCATAGGAGAGGTACTCCAGACCCATGATAGTTTCTGTGACCCTCCTCTGGACTCGCTCCAACAGGTCCATGTCCTTCCTGTGCTGGGGACCCCAAAGCTGGATGCAGCACTGCAGGTGGGGTCTCACCAGAGCAGAGCAGAGGGACTAGAATCCCCTCCCTTGCCCTGCTGCCCACACCGATTTTGACGCAGCCCACAACACAGTTGGTTTTCTGGACGGCATCCAGCTTCTCATCCACCAGCACTCCCAAAGCCTTCATCTCTTGGCTGGTCTCAACTCATCCTCTACCCAGCCTGTAATTGTCCTTAGGTATTTATATGCCAAAGCAGATTCAAACAATCAGCATGAACATTCAAACATGTAGCCGTACCAGCTGCAGCAGTAAATACACTGAAGTACCATGGACTTAATTATTACAGAATATTATTTTGCTATGAAAATAATCAAAGGCTATGCTAGTAGCCCCTAAGATGAAAAGAATTTATTTCATTATATGATTTAGTAAATCTTGAATCTGATTACAAAACCAGAAAAACAGTAACAGGTCTTGAATAACTGGGGGCAGGGGAAAAACTTTTACTTTGGTAATGAATTTTAAAAAATGAGTTGTTAATTTTTTAAACATAGAAAATGGGAAAAGGTTAGAGAGGTCTACTAAGAAACCCCCAAAATATATGCCAAAGTCTCCAGAAGATTCCCTTTCAGACTAAGTTTCAGAACCTATATCCATTAGCAATGAGAAGTGTTATTCCAACATCTGAACAATTTTAGATCTAACGAATCAGCAAGAGTAATACATACGGTGTTGATATACCAGCCAACACTTCTCCTCTGGGAATGGCACAGTTCTTGCAAAAAGTTGAACAACTCCTTAAATATCCACTGCAGAGTAAAACTTTGAGAACTAAAAAATAAAGTATTGTTCAAAATAGCAAGGCTTCACAAAATGAAACCGCAGGCGTAGCAGCTGTCATAATAGAAACTCATATGAAATCTCTTTGCTGTCAAGTTTCTCTGAAGAAATGCAAACTTTCAAGACCAAGATCTGGATAATAACCTTGTGGACCCTCTTAGGCATTCCTGTCTCTCCAATTCCTGTGTATATTTCCCTGCTCTGTAACAATGGTATCACTCTTTCTCTCACACTGTGCCAACAGTAGCTGGTAATGCAAATAATTTTCACAAACCAAAGGTTTGAGTTGTCACATGAATCATTCCAATATTGGGACTATCATACATGTTTTGAATTGTAACATTAAGTAATTCTAAAAAGGAGCTTATTTCAACTTGCTTCTGAAAGAGGTAAACTCTTTGCAAAACACTTATTAATCAACAAGAGAAATGTGTGCAGCTTCTGTGTTCTGTGGGGGTTAATTACTGGTATTTAACCTATGTGCTGCTACATGAAGCAATGCAAGGGACTGTGACAGACAGCAACCCTGCAGATGAGAGCAAGCATTCCTGCTTGCCAGGAGAAGCCAACCCCTTGTCTGGCTGCCCTTGGCACAGTATGCAGCAAGGTCTTGGTAAGCCCTGTACCTGCAGCAACAGGCAGCAGCACCAGGTGTGGCAGCCCCTGCCGAGGCACCAGGCTGTGCTTTATTGATTTGCTACAAGAGTTCTCTGTTTTCAGAAACAGCAATAAAAGCTCTTGTGACAGTGGAATCACAGGTTCAGGTCTGACAATGGACTCAAACTGAAAGAGAGAAATTCAGGACAATGCTGTTCTTCAGTTATTTTGATGACAAATACGTAAAATTACTAATGGAAAACAGGAAAAAAAATGGAGCACTTATTACTCCAAATGTGAAATTTCCAGTCTACTTCAGAATTAACCTACACTGTTGAAAAAGTCAGTCCATAAATATTCAACATTAAATATACTTAAGTAAAGAAAGATTGTATTTGTCTTCAGCTTTGTAGGGGAAGTGTTTAACTCCATCCAGATGGGATGTCCAACAGCAATGTGTAATGAAAGAGAGGCAAGAATTAAAAAATAAAGATCTGATTCTTAAAACAGATATTGCTCTGAGAGACAGACTAGTGAGACTCCATTTTGTGAATTAGAAATGCAGAATAGTAGCATGAGAATAAGTCTGTTCATTATTGTTTTAAATGTTTCATATGGCCTTCCAGGCTACTGTTTTCATAGCCTTTAATGAAAGAACATGAAGATTGAAGAGAAAAACACCTCTTAGTAATCTTCAAAAAACCAGAATTGCACTGTTCATGGCATTCAGGGCTTATGAAAATTCAGAACCTAGCAGCTGTTACTAATGACAAATTGTAAGTTATAAACCATCATACCTAGATATTTTCTGGGAAAGAAAGTGTATTCAATCTCAAATTCCAGAACTCATCTGAAACTAAAAATGGGCCAGAGGCATATTTATATTTTAATTCATTTACTTACTTAAAATCTGGTTTGCATGTCAACAAAAGCTGGGGGATGGGGGGGGGAAGAATTTCCAGTAACTGAAGGTTTTTTTGCCATAAATACCACCTTTATTCTTAATACAATTTTACTAATATAACAATGCCATTGTTTCTCTATCCTCCCCTCAACACTAGTCTCTAAAGTTATTATAGCTAGATAACGAGTTTGAAAGGATAGGAAATTCAAAGAGTTTGTAAGAGGAGAATAAAATAAGGCCATTTGGTTTTTCAGTAAAAGGATGGTATTCAGAGATCTTTTCCATGAAAAAAAGAGCAAATTTATATCCTCACATAATCTTGTGATCATAGCCACAGACAAGGCAACATGATAACTATTAGGCAGTGCAGCATCTTACTGTAATTGAAATGAAAACTCCAAATACAATTACATTTTGTTTTTATCCAGACTAAGCTAACCCATACTTAACTGTGTGCCTTACTCACCCACAGGGTGCTGAAGTGATCTTTTTCAACAGAAGTTTCTGATGAGGACTCAGAATAATATTTAAACTGACATGTCTCAGACCTTTGACTGGTACAAACATGAGTGCCTAAAAATGGCATATGCCTTGTAACCACTGTTTTATGAATACCACTTCTCAATGAAAAAACATCTTGGAAAGTTAATACAATGCTACATGCAAGTGAAGTCAATTGCATGTGACTTTAATTTGGACTAACAAATCTGTATCACTGTTTTTGCTTTAGACTTACAATACATTTGAAGTGCAATCCAGACAAGATACGTAAATTAGCAATTTCCACCCTCCCTGTTTTATCCCTCTGTCATGCAGTATCCATATAACATGTAAATTTCATCACTTTTACTTTGCCAAGGTTCCTGCCATAGAGTATCACTTAGTCACAGCAGACAAGATCTGCACAGGATGCAGAAAATACTAGATGCTCTGGAAATTGTTAGGTTGGCTCTGCTTACTATTTTTAATGACAATTTCTTACATGAATGGTAGATTTACATGTAGATGTATTCATCCTTTTTCATATGTTTCTTTGGGAAATAGGATCTGAAAGAGAAAGATCTGAAAGGAATAGATTCAAATGTTCCTAAGGAAAAAAGAAAAAAGCTGTATTCTTCTCCATAAGCTCTGGTGCCAAAACTAAAGAGCCATCCTTGCTCCCACAAAAATGAATGAAGAATTCTCTGATCTTCCTAAGCCAGCTTTTGTTCTTTTCAGAGACTTTCCAATGGAAAGATTTGCATTATGGCCTTCTTTCCTGAAACTTTTCCATTTTCTCCTTGGAAAAAAAAAGTTCTTCGATTTTTTTTTCTCCATAGAAGAGTGACCTCTGCAGTCAGACTCTGCAGAGCCTTTAATGCTGTTCTTTAATCTCTTTTTCAGTGTCACGGATTTTGGGAGGTAGCGGTGAGGGGGATGGAGAAGAGCGGAAACAGGAAGAAAAACATAAAAAAACAATCAACCTCTCAGAACTCTAATATCAAGCGTTTCAAATGCAGATAGCTCCCCCTCCCTTTCTTTTGCTACAGGATGAAAAATGGCTCCAGATTTGGAGGAAACAAAAAACAAAGCCATTGCCAACAAAGGAACCATGCCACCAGTACTGAATGAAATTTAATGCTGAAATGTTCAGAGGTGACCCCTTTCTGTAGAAAAGGATCCTGAACCTACTTCAGACCACAAACTGAATCAACAGTGGGATGCTGCCCTCTCTAGTGCATTAACAGAAGTGCTGTATACAAGACACAGACGTTTTTTGTGTGGGGATTTCTTTTTGTAGAAGAAAAAGCATCAGCTGTGTCAGATTTCAGTTACTTCACTTCAAATGTGCACCAATTGAAATGAATTCAGGCAAAAGCAGCAGCGTGAAGTAACATCCAGAAAACATGATGAACTAAAAAACTGAAAAAATAATCTGTTTATAATAAAATAATTCATCAAGGGCACATATTTCACAATTTGATACATTCAGAAGACTGTTAAAAGAGAGATCTGTGCTCCATGGCCATTTTCTAAAATGGTAAAACTAGTAAACAGACCAAACTGCAGTCAGAGAGATTTACTGCTAACATCCACAGAGCTGGAAAGAAAATTTGCCCCAGCAGAATGTATAGAAGAAACTCAATAATCTCTGCCACCAGCACATGCAAACAACACTTAAGAATTATTTCCTGAAGAAGGCTTAAGCATGAATTTCCATGAATTTGCTTTCACTCTCCAGCTTGTCACGTCCATTGTAAATTCAAAAAGACCAACACAGGTAGTGAGGCCAGCCCTATGTGCCACTTTGTCCATTTCACTGAGAGAAGTGTGCAAATGTAGAGTACCACAGGCAGCTTCCAGAACAACACGGGTATTTTTACATGCAGCCCAAAGACTGTAGCTTTGCACCACTTCAGGCTGGACCAGTACATGCTACACCCAAAAACATGTGCATCCAGCTACTCCTGTACCTAAAGAAACAATTATCAGTAAACTTTCTGCAGTAATGCACAATTAGTGCAAATCCAGCAACACTGTGCAGGATCCCATTTTGCATGTCCTTCCTTACACTGCTCCATCTAAACAGGCAATTCACCAAGCCTTTACAGATGCAAAGAGTGGGTGAAGATGGAAGGCATTTTGGAGAACATACAGCTCAAATTCCCTGCTCAAGGTTTTACACTGTCAAAAATGGCTTCATCTGTGTGTTCAACAAGCTTGGTCACTCACAGCCTGACTGAAGGTCTGGATCTGCCACAAGGGAACAGTAAATAGAAGTTTGCTGAAAAAATTAATGATTTTGTCAATAAATTAGAAATTATTTATTAATACACCTTATGAGGAATTGAGTCATTATGAGAAATTTCTTTTCCCCAAATCAGTATCCATTTTCATATGTATCATAATTTGAGGATTCATTTGATTAAATAAATGACCAGTAGCTAAAAGAAAGAAAAACAAACCATGCTGTTGCAACTACATACTGAGAGAAAACAATTAAACAATACTTTTTTTTTACATTCCAACAAAATGCAGTGAAAAAGCAGCACCACAAACAGTTGTCTTCACAAACTCTTTTTCAACATCAGATGATTCCAATACCATAATAACCATCTAAGTTTATGCAGCCCATCTTCCAAGTATAGGAAGGTGCAACATATGAGCTGATCATAAAATACAGAGTTAACTAGACATTTGTTCATGATTGTGTTTCCTGCACATCGTACAAAGGCCACAGAAAACAGTACAGAATAATAATTTTTTTTTAAATATCCTAAAGATGCTAAAGGCTTTTCTAGTTGTAAATGAGTGGAAGTTAAAGAGCTGTCTTGCACTTTCAGTATTTCTTGAACAGCAAGTGTAATATCTTTCTGATATACAACATTTTGTCCTAAGCAAAATAGTCTCTACTCCTGGAAAGAAAAATCTTGATTTTGCAAGAAATGGTTACAAGAGAATCACAAAGGAAGTCTAAACATAATGTTTTGTAAATCTACTCAGGACCAAGATACTGCAAGCACAACGGACTGCATCAATTGCAACTTAAGAGATTAAAATATAGCTTGGATTTCTATCAAACCACCATACAATTTGCAATACAGCTGAGGTGCCTCTTCATTCACTCAGCTTCTACATTTTGATCTCCTGTAATACTCTATCACCTAGGGATGTCCCTCCATATTTTACTGTCTCCTATGACATATCTGTCTACATCCCAGTCTCTAAGTGTTGAAATTATGAAATTTTTAGTCTAAATTACCATCCAATTTACACATTCTGTCGTAAGTGATTTAAATATCTAAACAGTGCCTCTAGACATGTAAGAGCTGTCCAGTCACATCAAGAAGACCACAGCAGTGAGGCATCACTAGAAATTCCATCAGACATTTAAGAAAGCCTGGGGTTTTTTTATCCAACAGTATAAACTTATATTGTTTATATTTGGTTAGCCAACTTATATTTTAGGTAACTCTATCTGTGCAATATAATTGCAAAATAATGATAAGTAATGTCATGCAATTTAAGTCTAAGCACTTTGGTCTCAAAGCCAGAATAGAGCCAGGGCAGTGGAAAACACCAATGCACAGATTATAAAGGAATCCCCAATTATGTTCTATATAAACCATTATCTATAATTTATCTGGGTTTTCAATTCTGTAGGGAGAGACTTTCACATTTTATTAAATTTAGCATTTTTCAAAACAATTTAACAAATGGTGCAGTCAAAACAAGTATTTCAAAATGCAGAGGACAGTAACAAGGATTAAATTACCTTAAAATGTGCAGAGAGAGTTTTAGAGGAAGATTTTACTTCAGTGATAAACTTTTTGCTATTTATTGTCCCATAAAAGTCATAAAAATGAATGATGCAATAGTCATGAAATAAAAAATGAAAGGCAACTATATTTATAGGTGCACATCTATTAAGAACTGTCTATTAAGAAGTGTTTTAATAACAGGCAATATTTTATCACTATCAGCTTCAAATCCATTCTAGACTTGTATTTAAAATGCATAGTCCATAACTACCACATTAAAATCCCAGCTCCCATAAATCACAACACAAACTAAAACCTCTTGCCTACTAAGCCAAATTTACAAAACCTGAGACTCTGTTTAGTGCTTAGCACTCTTCTTGTGTAGGTAAAAAAAAAAAAAAATCCAATTAGACTTTTTTTTTAATCCTGCCTTTTCAAAAATAAGGTAAGATAAAACACTGATACAATGATCACAGTTCAAAATGAAGAGTCCTGTGCTTTTTTTTTAAACATGTCTGGAGTAATAAAAACAGGATCTAAATATTTCTGACACATTTTGTGAACCTGTTTAAAAGTGTCTTAAATTTAGTCACTAGCTTCAAGGCACCAAATCTCAGCAGAACATGATGCACTGTCCCCAACAACTAACAGCTTCTCTCTCTGAACTGCATATTTTGTCAAATCACAGTAAGCCTTAGAGAAGTATCCAAAAAGTTATGTGAGAAAGCTTTTGCCTTGTGTATATACAAATCAGTGTCAGTTAAGGAAAGCTTCCTGATTTTTCATGGAGAACAGAGAAAGTTCTTTTAATTTTTTGTATTTCCCTGCTTTTGTCCCTAGGGTTTGCTAGTGCAAAAAATTGATTTATTGTCTAGAAATTACATTCATTGTTAGTTTGCAGATTTTATTTTACCGGTGACTTTTGGAAAAGGTGTAAATAAGAAACAATAAAAAAGGGTAGTTTCCAAAAAGACAGTTGTACTTAAAAGTTAGGATTTACATATTTTAGATAGAGGCAAAGAGAGACATCAGTTTGATTTTCAGAAGTTCTGAATGACCATTTACTGCCATTACACAAAGATAATTCCTACAATGCATGTATCAACTGACACAAAAATGGTCAGAGTAACACATACACATACAACAGTGAACTTAGGAGAAGTGGACCAGCATGCAAGTCAGTTTCTTTTTAACTAAGATTTAAGGTCTTACACACAAAATAAACTTCCAAGGTATTAGGAATTCATTAAAAATTACTATAGATATACTGAACTTTGAAATAAGTAGGTAAATTCTCTTTAAGACTGTATACCATAAATTCAGCTATCTAATGTCTTCATATACACTACACCACTTCATCCACTACCAGTTTTCATAAGAATATACATAGAATTGGGGGGGTCTTTTTAAGGAGAGTTTTGGCAACATTGCCAAAAATCCAATTCTTGGGGCAGAATTTTCCATGGAGTTGTCTGCCTTAGACTTTGCTTTTATATTCACTTAATTAATTTTTGGTGAACATTGATTTAGCTTTTCCAAGAATTCTCACGGAATTTTCAAATTTCTTTGTCTCAAGTCTGTTACACTTCTTCCTGACACCTTTGCCTATGTCATTATACACCTTCTACAAAAGAGAGAAAGGCTACGAAGAAACAGCACATTGTCCTGTAGTCAAAAAATGTTACACTGACGTACCCTCCAACATCTGTGCTTGAATCTGCTCAATAATGCTATATAAGTAACTAACTCAGGATCATTTATGAAACATGCATCAATTCTACAGACTGCTCCCCCATCAATCCACAATTAGATATTCAATGAAATGACAGCTCAATCTTCCTTCTCACAAACAGCAACACTTCAAACAAGTGCACTGACTCTCAAGGTTGAGCATCTGTGGTGAAAAAACTGCAGTCAGTGTTATCTACAGCAGTTTTTCATATATGTACATCTTGCATGTGTCATTTTACTTTCTCATTTATTTGGTGACATTTATAGAAGATCAAATTAGCATGGTGAAAAAGGACCTTGAGTTTCATAAGTGATTTTGGCCAAGCACAATGTTTGACTCCTACTGGTTTGCCAATAATGATGAACCTGGATTACAAAAGACTAAAGCTTTACTTCTTCTGTATATGTATTATGGGTGAAGGAAAGCAGCAAAGAAATCCAATACTGCAAAACTAAAAGTCTATTTTTCTGAACTGAAAACTAGTAGCAGGGAGCCTAAACACCACAGATCAGGTTACTGAACATTTGCTGTCATGCTATAAAAAATATACGTAACACTGTGACAAATGTCACAGATGAATCAACAAAATACAGGACAAATTAGTGAACACTCTTTCACTTAAAAATAGTAAGGCTCTTTCACCATTAGGCCAGTCACATCTTCTGTTGATAATCAGTCTACTAACCTTGAACCTCGACTCTGTTTTGGCTGTAAATCTATTTATCTAGAGATGTAATTAAGAATAAAAGGCTGATGGTGCTCTCTAAAAGACAGTTTACCAATATTTTTGTACTGAGAAGTGAAAAAAAAAAGAAAGAAAAATAAATTATTACGATAAAAAATCCTCACTTTTCCCCTTCTTCCAATGTCCACTACAGGCAACGAACGAAGCTATTTGGCTTATATATGAATAACACAGAGACAGCTTCTAAAATTTTGAAGCAGTTTTTAAAGTCTTGAAGGTTTAAAGCAAATCCTTCATGAATTATTTTTTAAAGGATTACTTAAAAATGAAAGGATGCAAGACTGAAACAGTACTTCTGGCTTCTGCATATTATGGGTTAGGTGACACAAGCTTCATGGAGAAATATACCCCATCAGTGTGGTGGGACTCAAGGGACTAACACACAAACTTTCAATCCAACACATTAAAATAAACTGTTAGAAAGTACGTATTTTCCTGCAATCAAACTAGGAGCTCTTTTCAGCTACACTGAGAAAAAAAATAATTAAAGTAAGTAGTTGTACCAATTCCACAACACAAAGATAAAATTACATCACTGCTAACAGCTACAACCCAAAGGCAGGCAGCAGTCATGACACGTACTTCATAGTACAGTGCAGGATCAGCAACCAGCACATAGCCAGATTAATATCAATAATTTAGTGAGCAACTTGGAAGCTAGTTTGCGTTTTTTTTTTCCATCTACAATTACAAGAAGGATGTTTACATAGGAATGTTTAACAGTGCCTACAAGTACCAAGTGTTTAAATATAAAAAGTAATAATGAATACTTGAGCCATATGGTCACCCCACAGCGCACACACAAGTATACCTGTAACACTTATCTAAAACGGAATACATTCCTGCTAGACTAATTAAATCTTTTGTGTAAGTAAGGACTTTTTTTATCTGCATATAAGATTTACCATGAATTACATTTAGATTAATACAAAACCAAATTAACAGCCAGATATAACCTATTTTTACATCTCTTAACTCTAAATGCTATACTTCCGCAATTTCACTAAAATGTATTTCTAGTTACCAAATATTTCTGTAAAGAATATACTAAATACCAATTGCAAGGATGATTGGACATTAAGACCCAGGACAATACTGATACTGGGACCTGCCAAAAGAGGAATAAAAATATAAGTACATGCTGTACTGCCTTTTGATGTGGATTTTATGAATACAGTTATGATGGTCAATATTTTAAATGCCATGCTCTGTTACGTGTCTAGGATTAGATAGAAACATAATTCAACCTTCCCTAGATACGTGAGGAGTGACGACACTTAAGAGTTTCTAACGAGCCCCTCCTTTCACAGAAAAATACAACTAGCCTCTTCTGAGCTACAACAGCTTTACAACAGTAACTCTAGTATATTATTTGTATTCTACAATGACAAGGTCTTGGGAAATTAAAATACTTTTCACATTTCTAAGATGTCTACATTAAATCCCTGAATTTTGCAGGCAAACCCCACTGAGTTAATTTCTTCCAAAGGGGTTTGAGTAGAAGTAAATCTTAGAGTTCTGGCACACCTATTTCCTTCCTACTCATGAGCCTTATCTTCTATGCATCTACCTCTTTCATTCCTGTGCTCTCTTTCTTTGTAATTTCCTTTTTCTTCATTACTTGTGATTCTCATGAGTTTCATTTTATGATCTAAGAGTAACATAGAAGGATTCAAGATGCTACTGTGTTAAAAAATGGATATACAGTCACTTCTAGTTTTAATTGCAAACAGTGGTAACTGAAATAAACTAAGCTCTTGTTGGTCAAGCATATCTGAATAGTGTAAGAAACAAACAGAGCCGAGAGCAGAGGGGTTTGTGCACACAGGGACAGAGCCAGGAGGGCTTGTGCTGGGTGGGTCTGGAGTGGATGGAGGGATGACCTGAAGGCAACATGGTCAGTTCGTTCCCAGGCTCCTGCCAGGCTCTGTGGCCGCACTGGCCACTAGAACAAGTAGGTGACCCTGGGCATTGCCTTTCGCTGCAGTGGGAATTCCTGGAGTTCAATGTTCCTTTTGTCAGTCCCTAGTGTAAGAAACTAGCCCCTGCTCCATTAGAATGTTAAAAGAGTCAACCCCAGGCTCTTTATCCCAATTGTCTGTCCTTATCTGCCTAACCTTTGCCAATTATACTCCCTTTTTCTTGATCGGATCTCGTCTTCACTGTTCCCCACCACGGAGCCTGACACCAGAAAAGGTAGGCATATGCAAATAGAAGAGACCCTTGGCACCATGGGATCATTTTTATGGAATAAGAGCCCCTTAGACAACAAGCCAATATGCAAGCAGAAGATCTAAAAGACACCCCAGGTTGAAGAAAGGATAGACACATCTCCTAAGCCTAATCCTGATTTGGGCTGTCACCCTGACCTACAAGGAACTGGACTAGTGTGTGTACCCTGGACTCCAAGCAGAGAAAGCAAGCCTTCCTGGGCGTCCATGAGGGCAGGATGCTGGCATCTGCTGCACTGCACCTTAGCAACAGACCTGCATGCTGCCATCTCCTCCTCTGGGTTGCCAGTGGGAGCTACAATAGCAGGATCATGACCAGTTGGGCCCCCTCTGCCCACCTGATTTATTTAATGAAGAGCTGAATATTAATAAAGGCTTTAGCCCTGTTTATTTCAAATAGTAACAGTAATAATTATTAATAATTAAAATAATAGCCTTCGAACACATCACAACACAAAAGACTCTCTTAACAGAACATATTTTCAAGCAATTAGGTTGAAGATTACTTTCTTTTCAGGTGGGAAAAAAAGATACAAACATCAAGCTTCACGTCTTAAAAAAAATCCCAAGGCCAGAAGCCTAAAATAAACAAGCAAACAGAACCTCACAGTTATCTTTGTTTATCAACTTCCTATGCCTCCTGAAATTTCTTTTAAAAAACACCTCTAATTTATACAAGACTGCAGCAACTCACTGCTAATATGGCTTCAGCAAATTCTGGTTTTTGTCTTGTGTTTCTGACAACACAGGAATATTTCTGTAGGGCAGGACTGTCTTACTACTTAAATGTCTATGACAGTCTGAAACCTATATATATAGGGCTTAAATACACCACTTTGAGAGGGTTATTAAGCTGCAGCATCTGCAAAAGTTTATCAGAGTAAATATTTTCAGTCATATTATACTTCTGCATTTTTTATGTTAGATGAAATTTCAGGTTGAATAGATTTCCAAATTATTCTAATAACATTCAATTCCAGTGGCTAAACCAAACTTGCCTGAAGAGATGGTTGGCCATGCTCCTTCCCTGCTACACTTGGGAGTACTTTCACAAAAGCAGGGTTACTAGAGGAGATTAAATTGAGCTTGAATGCTCCAGAAATTTGTCTGGCATCATTGTAATGCCTCTTTCATTACGCCCTGGGTCCTATCTCCCATGAGAAAATGTACCAAGTTCTCTTCTTTTATCTTTTCCCTCTTTGGCCTGCATTTCAAAATTGCCAACACAGCACTGAAGGATCACAACCTGCCCCTGGGTAGGATAATTCTCAAAACAGAGATGTAGCAATACACAGCTACTTAAAAGCCTTCAGTTGGGAAAAGAATAAAGCATATTTGGTTGAAGGAGGGGATGAACATCTACAGATTGTATTTATATACACAGCTTGAAGTGACACATACACATTTTCTTAGTGTTTCTTTCTCAGCACTGTCATGTTTTAAACTGTCCCCCACATCCCCCAAGCAGCACAAAAACTCCAGACACACTCTACTACATTTGGACTCATCTGATGCTATCAAGGTGAAAAAACATCTTTTAAAATAGCGTCAGTTACTAAAAATACAAAACCCTGAGTTACATTTTTGCAATATAGGGAATTCAAAATATATTAATGAGGATTATCTGTGAGTTTATCTGTTTTTTCTCTTCATTCATAAGCTACTACTAGTATTATGTAAATCACAGCACTCTTCCCACACACACAAAATTATGGAATCATAAAAAACATTAATTATATCAAGTAATTACAACAATGTTGAGCAGAGCCAAAGTAATGAGAAGCGTCATTTCCAGTGTCAGAAATAATTTTGAGGAATCATGAGAAAGAACTAAGCACACATTTCATTTTCTTTGGATAGGATCTATACAATATACGGAAGGACAAGATATTTTCATGCCTCTAAAGAAGCCCTGTTCCTTTTCCCATTAAACAGTATTAAGTCCAAACATCGTCTCTCTCCCTAGCACAAATCCTATCCCATCAATTTCTGTTGAATAACCACTAAAACAGCTTTTTCACAGATGCATCTAGAGAGAAGTTTTCTTTGATGCTTCTTAGCATCAAACATTGTTGATGATGTCAGTGTCACTAAACACTAAGATAAAAACAGGAGAAAAATCACTCACAGCCATCAACAAACAGTAACCTTTCATTCCATCATTACCCATGATAGAAAAAAACCAAACTGTACCACATATATCTGACCTTCACCTTGAATTATTTAAATCATTGTGGTGAAAACAACTTCGAGCACATTAACAGAAATACAGTTCACATGTAAATGAGTTTGGAAAGCCTAAATGACAGGAAGGTGAGCACCCATTGCTCTGGTGCACCTTTTGCTGTGTTCTCAGCACAGCCTTAAGCATCTCCCAGCACCCAGTGTTTCTCATGGAGCCAGCTGTTGAAAGGGTGGGTTCCCTCCCCATTTACTACTCCATCAGCAGCACAAGAGCCACAATCGTTCTCACCAGCACAACTGACAAACAATAGAAAGCACTGAAATGAAGACTTTCATGTGACTGTGACAAAAGACAAGACTAGCAATTGCTGCTGGAAGAACAATGGATCTTAACCACATGCAGAATGGGAGCCTCAACCCTTCAATTTAGCTTTTCCCTCAAGTGTCTCACACTTTCAACTATGAACTAATCAAGCTAAAAAGGCAGAGGGAGAGAGATTGTCATTTCTATTTTTAAATACAAAGGAGACAGTCAGGTACTATCAAGATGAAGGCTAGCAAGATTGACAAAGTTAGGATCTAACAATCATGTCTAACAGTCACGTTGGTTAAGGCAGGCATACACCAATATAGGCCTCTTCCAGCAGATTTGCATAGTATGATTCTGTTCAAGAAAGACTTGAATGCTGTATTTCATTAAGATGTCCTGTAATATTGTGGCTGGCCTGCTAGTGGAATATTATCAGAATTTGTTTTAATACCCTTGGTATTCTTTTTCATCATAAAAAAGAAAACTCAGTATCTTACAAAATTTTTTGTAAAATGTTCTGCCTCTTTCTCACAGCATGAAGCAAGCAGGAACTCAATGTATTTCTGAGCCTATACATTATCTTTAGAATCCAAAAATGAAGTGTCACCAGGGTTCCCAATTACCTATCTACGCTTTTGAAAAGTAGGCCTAGACAGTCTTATAAATAAAGGTCACCTAAAAAGGCATAGACGAGCTTATAAATAAGCATGTTTCACATACAGAAAAGTTCATAAGAAATTCAGAGAGACTGCTAACAGTTCCTAATGGTTCTGACACTGAAGAACCTAATTTTCCTCATTTGGCATTTTCATCAACTTCATATTGCATTTTAATGAACAGATTCTCACTCAAGCAAAAATGTCTGGACTTACATATGTTCACATGCAGAAGCAGAACAGTCCAGGGTAACTTGGAGGTAACTAATATTTTAGATAACTGAAATCAATGCTTTACAAAAACAGGTATTTCACTAAGTCTTACAATACCAAATTGTAGGGACACTAGTAAGGAAGATACAAAAAACCAAACTGAAAGCAAAACAGCAAGGATTTTACTAAAAGAAGTGAGGCTACATTGTGGAAGGAAGCTATTGAACTAAAAAGCAGATTGAGAGTGGAGTTCCTTACAAACCATTGTGAGAAATGACCTTGTATCAAAAACAAACAAAAAGCCCTGGATCATAAATATGATATTTGATGATGGTTAAAAAAAGAATCAAATTGAAACCAGTATCAATACAGAGTAAAATCAGAGTATCACATTGCAAGAACTGAATAACCTTCGAGGACCAAAGTGATTGTAATGACAAAATACAATAGCACAAAGACAAGGTCAAGCATTCTGGGAACAGGACAAATTGCTACTGTAATTCTACTAGAGAATCATCAAGTCAAAATAATAGAGCAGGAGAATGAGTTGGATGTATTAATCAATTGGGATGAATATATCCTGTCAAAGAGCTACATGTCAAAAAGGCAATCTGGCTATATCAAGGGAGGAATTTTCAGTAGAGATGGGGATATTTTAAAGCTTTGCAAGAAACTGGTAAGATCTCATCTGGAACTTTGTGAATATTTCTGGTCACCCGTCTTAGAATTTCATGATTTAAGCTTAAGCATGTGCAGGAGAAAGCTACAAGAATAACCACAGAAGCAAGGAGAGGACAGTTTTCGAAGAGGATACCAACAGAGGCTTGTTTAATCAGCCTAGTAAAATGAAAGCTGAGAGGCAGTAAGTGCTCTCTATAAACAAACCAGGCATGTAAGAAGAGGGAAGGAGTAAAACTCTTAAGCTGTAGGAAACACTGGCACACAAGAAGGGGATATTAACAAGCAGTGCTGGGAACTGGAAGTCCTCATCATCAGGTGAACAATATGCTGAGCAGTTTTTGCCAGCAGTAATCAAGGCAAGGAACATCACAGGAGCAAGGGGCTTTTTTGTTTGGTTATAAACAGTACTACAGTTACTGAAAGCCAGAAGATCTCAGTAGTCATTTTTTCCTACAGGCCTGTGCCTTACTCACATTCCAAGCTCACACACCACTCTTCCGTCTGTCATTTCCTTCACATTTTCTCTTTTCATATATACAGTGCAAAAAACCATTTGCACACACTTCTCAACAAAACCTCCTCACTCTGAGGTATTCCTTAGCCTGAAGATCTTAGCTGAAAGGCTAAAACACAACCTTCTCTGACCTAACCGCTAGTGCACCTAGAGGTGCAGAGGCGGTTTTGTCAGGTTCTTCCATAAACAAGAATTTTAGGTATTTTTGATGTCTGCAAGACATCTCAATGCAGCAGCACCAGACAGCAACTTTATAGCTCATGCTGTTCTGCATAATTAACCAATTTGCCAATTTCAGCTTTTTCTCCCCTTCCTTATATTGTAATCCCACAGAAAGCAGGTAATAAACTAACAGCTGTTACATGTTGCAATGTAGAACAAACTAAATCAACTAGCCAAGCACTCTAACCACACTATTTAATAGAAGCAATCTCCTGGCACTGTGAGCACCTTATGTAAGGATTTCAATCTTTCAAGAAACATAACTTTGTCATGCAACATGTCATTATGTACAAAAACTGTATCCTACTGATAATAAATTTCAGTATTTAAATGCTAAAAAGATAATGCATTTTAACAATAAGGTTCTATTTTAAGGATAAATAAATAAATAAGGGTGCATAAGTAACACCTGAAAGGAGTCCACTAGTTGTGTAGTAACTTTTCAGAATTAGAAGCAGCTAAGACCATGCAACCCAATGGAGACCTGATAAAAGCTTGAAATGTGCTGTTGTAATCTGTATCATGCCTAGGTATGTTCAATTTAGTCCATATACTAGGTCTGTAATACTCATATGAATCTACACATAGCAACCTAGCANGGCAGGCAGCAAGACTGTCAAAACACTGCTTGTTCTACCCAAAAGTTGCACCTTATTGAAGAGTATTCTGCTATGAAAAGACATATGTCCAGAAATCTAAAGCAGACGAGCAATGCCCTTCCTCTGACATAACCTTGACTCAGCTAGTCCATTAGTTATTTGCATTAGTCTGGCTCAATCATGAATGTGCATCCAGAAAGACAGATGTGTAGGCACATCCCAAATCCCTGGTGTTCAGACCCTTCAAAATTCTCTACCCAGTTAGCTGTAGAAAAGCAATATATCCTAGAACTGTGCAGATACAGGTGGAAGACTACAGTACCCAAACCTGTGCAGACTGCAGAGTCAAACTAGCATGCATTCTTGCATTGTAGAAGTCGATGGCAATAGAATTGAACATAACTAAACACTGAAGTGTATGCTTAGTTATGAATGTGAACTATATGAATCACTGATACAAACATAGTCCTCTTTATGTGCTGTCCAGGGCTGGCAAGAAAGGTGATGAGCGCTTTACCTAGGGATGGAGAGGTTTTTTCATTCAGTATGAAAATACGATAGATTATTTAATGTCTAATCCTGTATTAGACCTAAAAGTCACTTAAATGACTCATCACTTGTGCAACTTGTTTACCCAATTCCCACCATTGTTTTATTACTCATACAGTTACTTCGCCTTCCAGTTTGCTAGAGCTTGTGCTTGCAGATAGAGTGCTAACACACTGATCTTAATTACTGCTGTTATTGAAAGCTCACTGCCAGTTTCTGTAGGCACTTGAAGACAAATTTAGCTTGGGCAATTATGGTTTCTGTACGTTATTCTCTTGCTAGCTTGGTTTACTCCCTTTCAGCTAAATTCAGTCTCTGCGTCACTGTACTCTTCCT
>VZTN01011774.1:0-38138 GCA_013400515.1 Erpornis zantholeuca
TCTCTTAAAAAGGCAACACATTTCTGATATCAGAAACTTGGCATTGTCACTGGTAATACATTGATCTATACAGAGCGAGAAATTAACAGAAATTGTTTAACAGAAATTAGCAAGAAATTGAGGAAGTATCAGAGCTTTTAGAAATGTATATACATTTTGCACTACACAATTTTCAATCTACAAATACTTTTATTTACAGGAATAATTACATCTGCCAATGTGCTAGAAGGATAGCTACTTTTTTTCTTCAGTGCTATTTATCTCATTGTAATAAATCAGCACTTCCACCCCTACAGATCAACACTGATATCATATCACTGGTAATAGATGCTACTTCTGAATCGTATGGAAGATCAGTATAATCGAAAATCAATGATCTAAACTGAGGCAGGTTGTTCTGTAATGTAGTTTATGTAATTTGATAATGCCAATCCTAATGGAGTTAAATATAATCCATTGAAATTTCAGGATGCAAGGGTCAATAGGGAGTGCAATGCTTCACTTCCCAGCAATTACCACTTATTACTGGGGCAGTGCTTTTGCTTTGCCGTTCTGCTTGCCTCAATAAATAATATTTGGAGACCCTGCAGCTGCAGTCAATAGAGTACAGTTTTATTGTCACAGCCTCATAGTCAGATCAATACCAACTCTTCTGAGACATGGGAGAGAACCACCACACGCCAGTCTAATGAAACCATGTGTTTTTATGATTCTGAAATTATACATTTTATTCATTGCTCATGCTTAATGTCACTGTTGCTTTTAATAGGCCCCTTTTGACTAAGCTTTTATGTGCCCTTCACATGACATTTATGTGTACAAAGAAAGGGAATTTGTGTTCTTAAAATGAGTTATAGTGAACCAAAATTGCAAACATTTCCTGATTTTTTTGTGATGTCGAGTTCAGTTACAACATTTCCCTACCTTGCTGTTGCAGAGTTTGAGAATAAACTAGAAAATAATAAAAATGTCTAAGTGGACCTCATGCTGCCATTTAAAATCCACTGAAGCACAATGTAAACTTCATTCAGGGGTGTGATTCTGTGTTGGTTAAAAACCTGATCATTTTAAAATACATCCAAAAAGTTATCTGCATAGTTATGAAAACTTACATGTTACAGCTTCCTCTGAAAACACCAGACTCAGTTTGGCTATGCAACTCTAAAATCTCAAAAGATTTAAAGGAACAAGCTCTGTCAAAGGCACCTGGGCTTAATTCAGGAAGAACATTTAAGATGAATGTTGAATTCTCTTGTGTAAACACCAGTAGTGATGTGAATAAGCATCAGGGAGTAGCATTATTCCATGGAAGCAATTTTCTTTACCATTATTTTTCAACTATTGCTTGTATTTTTTACATCTCATGCCAGTGATGATTTGTCACAGGATTATAGAAATAAGGTGATCAGTCATTTCCATTGCGTTAACATAGACTTCTTTCAACGAATGCTTTGGAAACACCAAAAGCTCAATTTTTGGTGCTGTTAAAAATCCCAGAAGATGTATGGACACTGAAAGTCTGTTCAATGATTTAAAGTCAGGTAAAAAAGTGAGGAAGGATTTCAACATTTCTTTAAAACAGAGACCCTCTTTCCAACACCTTCAGGAGGGAGCTTTCCTTTGCAGTAGCATAAATATTTATAACACTCACCACCACCTGCACAATCATCCCCATAAACTGATATGCTCTCATAACTACTGGTAATGAAATGTGTTTTACACTACAAGCCTTTGGCAATGTGTCAGTGCAGCACAGACTTTATCAAAACAAGAGCACCAGCAAGCTCCAGCCACTGCTGTGGCACAGCCACTGCCTACTTTGGGGTGTTTTCTTTCCCAAACAGGCATCTCACACACACCTATATATGTATACAAAACTAGAGGAAGCTGTGTTGCTGCCCTAGAAGCAGAGTCTTGGGGTTCAGGTTTTATTCCCAGTTTTTTATAGCTGATTTATTATTAAACTTTTGGGAACTTTATCTGAAGCTGCCACCTGAGAAACAGAATACTGATACCTGATTATTTTACCTGCTTTGAGATTAATGAATGAAAAATGGCATGAATGATGTAAACACACTGTGAATAACATTTATATTTGTATGAATATAGGCTTTTAAATAACCAGTTTTGAGTAGACAATGTTTAGTTATCTCATTTTAGAATAACTATAATTGTTCTGTTTGGGACACCTAAGTTACCAAAGCAAAGTTACTCAACTCCTTCAACAATAATTTGGGACAACTTCCATCTCTTAATGAATCCAGAATAATTATGAATTTGAATAATAATGTCAAACCAGAAAAATTAAAATTCATAAATGTCTTCATTTCAAATCTCTCTAGAAGGTATAATTAGTTAAAATCATGCCTGAGAGCCTAAAGTTTTGTTTATAATGTATGAGCAGACTTTGTGGGTTTGTTGGTCATCATCCAGATTCATATAGTTCAAAATTTTATAAAGGAAATAAGTAGGATAAAATTCCAGATTTGCAATAAAATTTTGGCAGACCAGACATTCACCTTTATGTTCAACTGCAAAAACCTTCTCATTGTATATATATTTATATATATATATATATATAAGGCAACTAGTTTTGCATGGTGAGGATATAATCTGGATAAAGACCATACAATAATAAAAGTTGATCTCACTGAAGACAATAGAAGTCTCTTCTGAGACTGATTACAATGGATATTGGATAGGGTGCTACATGGGAAAATGAAGGCATTTATCCAATGAAGCACTTAAACATGAGAATAGCCTCACTTAAATCTCCTTGAAAACCTCTTAGTTTTGATTTCAGCAGGGTTATTTGCAGGATGAGGAGTGACTCTATATGAGCAGGGATAACAGAACAAGGTCTCTGGAGTCAGGTACCTGGAGCAGATCTTTGTGCCAAGGAGTGCAGAGACTCTACCCACACCTTTACACTTCTCTGAGTGCATGATAGGGAAGTTTTGTGTGATAGCAAGATGTTTTGTATTTTAGCAAGATGATGGCAGAAGGGAGGATATTATTTAGCTATGAATTTGTAAATTTGAACAAGAAAGCACAGCTTATTCCTACATAAAAATAATCCATACTGTAATATCTAAGAGTAGGATACTGTTGTAAATTTAAAATCCTCATTTTTTTTAAGAATACACCAAGTTACTCCCTAGTTATTAAGAGAAGTACATGCAGTACTTGTAGAGATTAAAGCTGTGCAGTATTTTCTCTTTAAATTGTCATATATAGGCATTCATCATTCAGTGAAAATGGGACAGCTAGAAAAGTTCTGCTTTGCCAGTCCTTGTGTCCTTTTGATGTGCCAAACTTACAGGTGGAACAAATATAAAATGAAGAGACTACATATTAATTGCTGAGAAGAGTCCAAGATCAGAAAAGATACATTTTATTGTGATTTTTATAACTAATCACTTGACAAATTGACTGTTGCATGTGGAAGTTGTACCTGTATTTTTTTCTAACAGAAACATTTTTAGGTGGAGAAATGCTCATATATTTTATGGTCAATTGTTATTGAAAATGGCCATGTCTTGGGAAACGAATGGGATCTTATATTGTCACTGAACATATTGAAAGTCACTAAAGACTATAAGTTAACTCCTTATGGTTCTCATTTGAAATGTGTCAAAGCATCACTAGAACTAGATAATTCATTACAATCCAGTGCAGTTAAGCACCTCATAAAGTTACTATTCAACACTTGTATTTACAGCACCTTCACTTCAGTAGGTTTCTAAGCATGGTGTTTAAGCCAAATTGGTGTTGATGCAATTATTTCATTTTGCCTTATGTCAGTGTAAGATAATAATATTTTTCTTTATTGAATGTTTTCCCAAAGTCAGACCATTCACTCATGTTACAGCACAACAGAACAACTGAAAACACACCACCCCCATTGGGGAGGACATGGCATTTAGGAAAGAACAAGAACATTCAGGCCTTTTTCTTAAAGGTCTTCCAAGAAATAATATCTCTTTTCTGCTTTATAAAAAAGCACAACATGGGACTGGGGCAAAATTCCTTTTTTATTTAGTTATTCAACTTCTCTTTTGCCATATAAGGGATTTACAGATTTTTCATGGTTTTCATAACAAACACCAGAAAATAGGCTGCAGATTTCATCCAATTTACCCATACAGTACATAGACAAGAAAATAGTCATACCAGTAGATGTATAAATTATTTGCTGCTGTCTCACCTTTCTCCCCCAAAATTAAAATATTTTGACAATGAAGTGATATTCAGGTTGCTTAGATTTTGTCTTAGTGATTCCAACCAATATCCACTTCATCCTTTTCCCTGTAAAACTGTAAAAAAACCTCACACATCCTTTTAAAAACAGGCAATAGTTCTGATCTTTATATCATCTTTTTATGATGTAAACATTGCAGAAAAAAGAATATGTTAATATTTATAAAATGCTAGCACATGATTTAATTTGGATGAAAATAATGAATAACAGCATTATTGTAGTAAGCATGGTGTAAAAATACGTGTGGGAATGTTTGTAGTAAGAAGAAATTCTTTCTTTGATGTTTCTATTTTAAACTACTGTAGTTTTCAATTTTTTCAATTGGCCTAAAAAAGATATTGTCACTCCTTAAAAATCCTATTATGAGAAAGGAATAGTACTAATAATAATAAAGTATCTTTGAAATGCTTCTATCTAGAATTGTGTAAAGTTGGGATGCTTGAAAAGAAATAGAATTATAATATTTTCTATAGTCCATTGCAATTATTGCTTGAAGTCACAGATAATTACATATGATTTGAGGGTGTGCAGTTACACTAGTTCTGGAATTAATTCACACATTGGTTGTTTTATGTATACTTTGTGATTTTGTTCAGTGTCACAAAATATATTGAAAACTCTTAACACCTTTTAAAACTCGATTCACTTCTGATGCAATAACAGAGATTGGTCCAATAAAGTAGAATGAAAATCCATTTGTGAACCTTTTTGCTGAAGTATATTAAAAAAAAATCTCCTGTTATTTGAGCTTACCTTATAAAATGTTTACATGCCATTAAATAGTACTAACATCTCCTGTGTAAATTAAATGGGCTGTGATGTTCCCTATGTCCTAAAGAGCAGTAGTACTTGAGGCTATAAAAATACCTTCATGTAATAAATCAAATGCTCTGCTCCTAAAACTGGAATTATAAAAATAAAGGGACAAAATCCCTGCCTAATTAGCTTCTCTGTACAAGCATTGCTCTACAAGCACTATAAACAAAAGTATGTTTAAACTACAGTATTCCTATCACTCAGCATATTTTAAGAGCTAGTACCTGGTGTAGGAGGGAGAATTTACTTGTCAGAATAATTTTGAGAAATAATTTCAAAGCGTGTGTGCTAGTTTGTTAGAGATTTTTCCATCTATGTAAATAAAAGGTAGTGGGTAACACAGTTTGACAGTACAGAAGTTTGACACAATGGTCTGACTTCAGAGGGGAGGCAGTTGATCCTTTCAATACTAACTTAAATTATTTGCTTTCATCCATTTACTGATATGTAAGTGAAAGGCAGCCTAACCTGGCATGAAGGCAGGTACAAATGTTAGGCTGAACTAGAAACCTTTTTCTTCTCAGTTTGCATGTGTCTGCATGCCATGATAGTTTCTTTCTTTGTTACATTCCACTGAACATTTTGCAAATAAAGTTTGCCAGCCTGAGACTGTGCCAAACCTTTCTGTTTTCTTTTAATTTTACTTTTGGAACTATTTTTGGCTTCAGCTGTATAGAGAAGTGATATCTTTAGATACCTATTCTACAAAGAATAAAATGTATGTTGCAGTGGCTCAGGGGAGCTCACCTTAACCATTTTACCAGCTAAAGCCACTTTTCTGTCTGCTACAAAATTGGGTGTTACTGAAATTTAGTTAAGAGCTGAAGGAATTATTTCAGCGAGGAATAGCTCTTTATAGGGTGAAACATAATTGGATGTTAATTTCATAATTATTGAAATATAATTGGATATTAATTGCATCTATATGCAGTAGGTACTGTGAATATGACATGCTTTGTGGTTTAGGTCTCACCTAGGCTTATCCTTAAATGAGTATTTATTGACTATATTGCCACAAATTGTATTATTTGATGTTACAGCTGTTCCCATGTGTGTCAATACTTGGTATAACAAAGTGCTGGGAGGCTGCAGGCTGCACTGATCTCCATTTCCTGGAAGATGAGCACACAAGTGCTCTATATCACACAGATATAAAGCAAACTTGTATTAGCATCCAAGAAAAATAAACTTGAGCTTGTAACTCTTTAATGATACAAAAAGATTAAAGAGCTTGAAAAAAAATCTCTTCTGCCCACCAGCGCTTTGTAGAACCTCTGCTTTTCTTCATCCCGCTTTCCCACCCAGTAGCATTAGTGCCCTTGGGGAGTGTAATGTTCTCAGTGGGGACATTACAGTGGTAATGGTAATGGAAACAGTGGTTTCTCTGATCCACAGAAACCTGGTCCTTGTCTCTCCATCCCTGCCGGCCCTATCCCGTCCCTGTCCCGTCCCTGTCTCACAGCGCTGCTGGCGCTGCACAGGCACCTGTGTGCCCACGCACTGCTGCCACTGACCCAGCTGCCCAGTCCTGCTTTGTGTGCACTTCCCTCGCAGGCCTCAAACATGTTTGTCTTTCCACAGGACACACACTAAATCACAGACAAACACTGGTTTGGCCACCTAATGGCACCTGGTGAAGGTGGCGTTCTTGAAGCCTGTTTTCTGGGCAGCCTTAGTGAATCCGGTCTATAGTCACACCCATCAAAGCGCTTCTCAACCACGCTGGTTTCCCGAAGAGCCCCAAGGCGGAGGTGAGATGATTCTCAGCTGGAGCCGCAGGTGCGGATAGAGGTAGCCCCGAGAGCCCAGGGCTGGCCCGGCCGGGAGCGTGGCTGGAGCCGGGAGGGCAGAGCGGCGAGGAAGGGACGGGACTGAGCCACTTTTCTTCTCGCTGAGGTTGCGGCTCTGAGCAGCTCCGAGAGCGCTCCTGGGCAGGTGTGTGTGCGGCTCTCGGCTGGCATTGCCCCGCGGAGGGCCGGGCTGGGTACCTGCTGCGGTGGCGAGGTGACCTCCCCATGTTACGGGAGTGGCCATGGGCTACCTGCGCTGGGCTTGGTGCTGCCCGCGGCATGGAGGGCGCGGCTGAAGGTTTGGGAAGGTGATGCTTTGTGCTTTTCGTGCTTTGTTCCGCCTGTTCCTCTCGGGAGCCTGCCCACGCGGGTCTGTGAACCAGGTCCCTGCAGGGCTGGTGGGGAGCACTGGGGATGCCCTGGACCCCATCCCGTGGGTGTGAATTCAGTGTGGGAGCTCCGTGGGAAGCAGCACATGTCGAAGTTTGACAAGGACCAGGGGAAAATAGCTGCCTTGTTGCTGGTTTTCTCGTTTGCATTTTGTTGGGTACATAAACTCCGTGCGAGGTGTGCCCTGCTATCTGTACCCAAGTCAAAAATATCTGTGTTTCTAAAAGAGAAAAAAAAAAGTGAGGTGACTGTGTAAATGGCCTTTTGGGGTCTGTGCTGACAGGTTTTCACAAGCTCGTTACTAGTGCTTTGGTACTGCCAGCCCAGTTAGAAATTCAAGTTAATTCTATGAAGTGCCTTTTCCATAATAGGGCACAAGAACAGGTAGATGCGTTTTGCAGTTTTAGGTTGCTGCTTCTTTAAAGGGTACTGTTAATGTACATGAATAAATGAATTTATACCTATAAATTAATACTAGGGTAGCATGAAAACTTTGAGGTCTTAATATCTTTTATATGTATAAAGCGCTAATTTTACCAGCAGCAAGTACTAATTTACTTGTAAGCAAGCTGTATTTATCTCTGATCCTGGTGTTATTTGTCCAATAGCCTGCAGTGTGTGTACCCTGCTGCCCTAGCCCACAGCTGCCTGTGAGCTGCAAGAGGCAAGAGGGGCCACAGGTGTGTGCAGGCAGAAGCCAGGTAGGGGCAGGCAGGGAGAGGGGAAAAGGCCAGGCCTTTTGGCAGCAGATCAAATCTGGGTGGATTAATTGTATCGTTTTGACACATAATTTAATTGGTATGTTTGTAAGTGAACAGGCAACTGCTGTCTGTAGTTATGTTGTGGGTAGTGCTCTCAGTGTGGGAGAGCTTTGAATTCATTGATATTTTCAAATAAATCTGAGAGGAATAATGTGCTTCTCTAAGATAATTAAGTTCCTTTTACCTTAGAAATCATTATATGAGAAAATAGACGGAGCCTTAACTGTTGAGGTAACTTCAGAACTGCCTTCTTGTTGTCCTGCTTGGCCTGGTGCATGTGTGTGTGATGGGAAGTACAGTTGGTGAAAGGCATTATTAAATTTCACAAGTGAAATGTGTGTCTTGGATGACCTGAGTAACAGAAACCAGAGGAATTAGCGTGTAGAAAAGCATGGAAAAATGAAGAGGCCTTTCATCATGAGAGAGGTGGAGATGAGGAGGAGGCATAATGCTCTGTGTTATGAGCTGCAGCTGGGTATGTGAGAGCAGAGCGAGGTCTGTGGCAGCACACCTCAGCTGCTGCCTGCTCATAGTGCTCTTCTTGCATGCCTGACTACACAGTGGTGCTTGATAATTTTAATGACTTGTTACATGATGCTGCAAATGTGATTCTTGATTAACTTATGTGCCCCAGCGCTGAGTTGTAGTTACAGTCTCCCCTGCACATGTTCCACTGGAGCACAGCCGAGTATTTGGGTTGAATTATGGATGAAATGTTGCTAGCCAGTTCATTTCTAGTTCACTATAGGAAACCTGAGATGTCATCAAATGTGTATATCTTAATAGGAAGCCACATATTATTTTCAGGCAAATTAAATTTTAATGTTACCAAAAAAACTCGACCCGTCCTTTATAGAAAGTTATACTACTGTATTGTTGGGTGGGTTGTGGGAATGTGTATTGGTGCATGGATCTCAGTTATTTTAATTCCATGACACTGTCAGGAACAGGCACACAACTATAATAATGCAATTCTCTTTAACACAGTCTGTAAAAATGCATTGATTTTATAGCTCCCCGAACTGATTACATTAATATCTGTGCATAATTAGTTTACACATTACTAAATTACTGACAGATTAAAAGTGAAATAGTGCAGTTCATACATGGCCGCATAACTGCCAGAAAGGAAATTAATATGGATTCAAATGGTCCTTGGAGACCTGCACTGAAATAGCAGAAATCTATAAAGACTGCTTGCGTTAGGAAATTTCCATCACCAACATGTTTGTGGTTGATGCTTTTCTAAGTCTGTTAATATGGGTAAAATTTAGTACAGGAAATGATATTTGAATGATGCTTTTACTGTTACCAGCTCAAGAATGTGTTTATTAAAAAGTAAATTCCTGACTTAAATGGCAATTACATTGCATATGAATTTGAATTTTTAAATACCTTTTTAAGTGTTCCTAATGAAGTGGTAGTAGTATAAAGTAGCTACTACTTAAGATGCGTTTGCAAATAATAGTGTTTTTAGAGACTATAAAAATTGAGAACTTGCTTTTGGTGCTTCTCCCTGGGGCCAAACACACATTGGAGATAACCCTATATTAAAACTTGATCTGCTTATACAACCTCAAACTCCTCCAGATGATTTTCTGTCCTTAGAAGAGTTTTGACATAACTGTGCAGGTCAATTTTACCCACAATTTATCAAGAGTCTACAGGCTTTACTTATTGGACACATCTTGATGCAGACTGGGTTACTTGAATGCCAGTTCAAGCTATCATAATGGAAAGAACTGTGAAAAGAATTGGTTGTGTTTCTTACAGACTCGTTGCAGCAGGAAGTGATGTAAAGATGCTTTTGTTGCCTTTTCTTTATATTTCATTTTCTCCTCAGCCTTGGTACACCTGTATGAAATATGACATTGAAGGGAAAAAAAAGAAGTAGGAGAGAGATGCAAGCACTACTTTTTGCTGTGGGCTCTGGTGAAGGCTGGGTGTGAGCTCAGTGAAAGGTTAGCAGTCGTTACTTGAACAGGATGGCAAGGGCGAACTGCTATGCAAGGAGCTGCAGCCAGATTTACTATCTACAACTGGATACAAAATGGAAATGCAGACAAATTTAGTCTCAGTTTTCTCATGAGGCAAAATGTCCTCCAAGGGAAACCAGCATGATGTGCATAAGTATCTGGTTTCTTGGAAGTCTCAGTATTTATAGCTCCTATTGCCCTTAGCAGAAGCTTGGAGGTTGGTGGTGGACAGCTCTAAAGCTGTACTACAAAAGCAGAGCAAACCTTCTGGTGAGAGAAAGATTGCTGCTGCTGCTTCCCTGGCTTGTTCTTTCTTTAGTGTAGCATTTATTTTGCTGTTTCTTACTAAGCCTCAGAAAAATAGATTTAAGCATATATATAAGATTTGGGAAGACAGTATTACATATGCCTCTTTTCTAGTGTTCCTGTAGTTTCTCAAGTGGGTTCATTTTTTCTTTTCTAAAGGACTGTTTTTGGTTCTTTTAGAAAAAAATTTCTTTAAAATTAAGCTTATAGGATCATAGTATGATTTGGGTTGGAATGAGCCTTAAAACACACTTAGTTCTGATCCCCTGCCATGGGCAAGGACACCTTCCACTTACACCTTACACCTTACACCAGGTTTCTCAAAACCCTGTCCAAACTGGCTTTGAACACCTACAGGAATAAGGCAGCTACAGTTTGGGCAACCTGTGCCAGTGCCTCACCACCCTCCGTGTGAAGAATTTTTCCTTTTTTTTTTCCTTTTAGCTAATCTAAATTGAAGTTTTTTTCAGTTTAAAGCCATTACCCCTTGTGTCTCATCCCTTTATACCCTTGTAAAATACCCCTATCTTGTAAGTCCCCTTCAGGTACTGGAAGATGCTCTAAGGTTTCCCTGGAGCCTTCTTTCCTCCAGTCTAAACAGCCCAAACTCTCTCAGCCTGTCTTCACAGGAGAGGCCCTTCAGCTCTCTGATCATCTTCAGAGACAAAGTTCAAATGAGACCCATTTAGAGGTACCAAGGTTTCGTTATGAGTGTGTTACTTGCTTTTGCTGGAATGACAAAAAATACATGGCTTTGTTAAATAGGGATGGTGTTTAGGTTCATGGATTCACACGAAGTCGCCTGAACATTGCATTCTGGGAGGAGATAGATTTCATGTTTAAGTTAATAGCAATTTTCGCATTGTGATCCATTTCACTGAAGTAGTCATTGTGACTTGTTACAACTGTGTTTATGTTTATGTTTGCATGGTAAGTGCTTCAAATTCAGCAGTCTTTGCTGGAATTAATCACATGTACACGCCAATTTACTTTCTGGATTTGGAATTAAGATGGATCTGCGTGAAACATGATGATTTTGTTTGTAAGTATTTTTTGGTAAACGTTTCCATCAGTTATAACTCATGCAGGGAGATGCCATCTGGGAGGGCTGCCAGGTTTCTGCAGTTGGCAGACCTGTTGTGTGTTACTGTGGCTCTGCTGCACGTCTGGCTGAACCAGCAGGAAGTGCTTCACTTCTTGCCAGCTGCTGGTGCACTTACTGTCACACTGGGCTTGTGGGCAAAGCAGTGCCCAAAACTTCCAGGAGGAAGCAAGGACTGCACGTGGGACTAAGAGACCAAACTTTATGGAGCTCGGTTTTTAGTATTAGATTTTAGGAAGCAGAATGATGATTAACTGTACTTTTGTTTGCTTGTTGTTCTTAAATATATTCAGGAGTAGCAACCTCTGTTTTCATGGATAGGAAACTTCTGTAAGGTAGAGCTGTTATTATTTGCTGTATTAACAAATACATATTATGCACCAGGGTTACTGGCACCAAGTCAGCTCTGTGTTTGAATGATGCTTCAGGTGAAAAGAGGCAATGTTACAACTGCTGTAACTTCCTCATTTTAGGCAGAATTTTGAAACAGCTGTAATGCTTATTATCCATTAGCATATATAGTGTTAATATAGTCTAGGTGTAGTTTTAATGATATTAAGTAACATAAATAAGTAACATTTAATGCATAATGTATTTAACATGACCATCTATCTTACTTAAAACTACTTTGTGGGTTTTGAATGCTTTGTTTTGGCAATGAATATACTTTGTTAGTGTTATTAAGAATTCAGTAATTCCTACTTTAGTTTCATGTCCAGTAAATCACTCTAAATGTTATCTTTGATATACCTTTCAAAGTCCCTTTGACTTTTAGTGATATGAGTCTCCTGGAATTACTTTTTTGGTCAAGGAGAAAAGTTTTGTTTACATATGTACATGTCTCCACAATAAGTGTAGTGAAATAGGAGGCAAGATTAGATTAGTACAGTTTTACTTATTACATTATCCATCTATAGCTCCATAGGCCTTGAAGTTGTATTTTTTCTGCTAAGATGAAGCTACATAAAAACACCCCTCACCACCAAGAAAAAAACAACCTAACCCAACAAAAAGCAGCTTTTCAGTTTTTATTTATGATGAACTTTACACTGCTAATGCAGGGTTAAGATTGCTTAGAAGCTGGTCACAAAGACTGTTTCTGTTTAATGAGTTATGTGAGTGTTGGAAGAATTGTGAAACATTAGACTGCAGTTTCCATAGATGTTAATTTGACATTTTTACAGGAGTATTCTTTTTGCTTGTCTGTATCAAACGGATCTGTAATTAAGTAATTATTTTGTTTTAGAGTTTCATTTGCTTTGGTACATTCTGGTTTTCATATGGTCTCTTGTAAAGCTCATATAAAGGTTGCTGCCTTCAGATAGTTTGAGCATCATCATTTTACCCATTCTAGTTGTTTCTTCACAAGTCCTACAACTTTGTGGGTTTTCCTCCTTGTATTAACTTCAGGAAACCTAGGATCATGAAAGCTCAGTTTCTTACAATAAGAGGGCAAATTAAATTGGCAAATCAGTGTTTGCTGCTAAAGTTGCAAAGCTTTCCCAGGTGATACACGATTAATGTTGTCCCGAATGGCTCAGAGATGATCTTTAAAGTTCTTTCCAACATAAATCATTCTATGATTCTACTTTTTCTTCCCTGGATAACTGTGCATGTAAACTACAGGGCATTTTGGTATTTTTGGAGGCAACCTTTTTTTTATCTCTTGAAATTAGTCATTAAATTAAAAATAAATTTTAAAAACCCCACAAAGGACTCAGTGAAATAACCTAGTATTAGGAAACTTTTTCTTAGGCAATGTTTTTTAACCTTTTTTAAGAAAATGGCTATTTTTTTTTACTTTCTTCTTATACTTTTAAGAGAAAATGTTTGGTATTTGCTGGTTTCTTTTCCCTTTGGCTTGAAAAGAGTTACATCAGGATTTCACAGCTGCTTTGAACATTAATCTTTTAAGGCAAAGGAAGGAACAGATCTAGAAAAGATGAATTAAATTGTGTTTTTACGGTTTTTATTATTTCTGCTGTTATTTAGGCATGATGAGAGCGGTTTTCTGGCATCTGTGAAATAAATGTAGAATTTCCCTGCCTTACCAAAATAGTTAACCTTTTTTACATGATAGTTTTATCATTTGTTTATACATAGCAAAGCAGTCTTCTAATTAGAGAATTAAAAAATAAAATGGTAATGCCAGAATGGAACCATGTTTTATGGATTACAATTTTTAAAATTGTAGGTCCATTCAACATTTTCTAAAGAGATGAGCATTGAATATTAGGAGTTATGTTTGTAGTTATTGTGTTTTCTTTAATCGTTTGAGTAAATTTTGAACATGTATTTCACTTTTCTAGAAGTAATTACTGACTTACTCTTTGAAATCTTCAAAGAAAAATGGGCAGGTGAAGATTATAAAATACAAACCAAAGGTTAGCTGGTTGGCAAAACTTTGACTTTAATGGGGAGATTTAATAGCTCGTTCTATGACTTGATTATGCATTTTCTGTGAGTATTTGCATAAACACAAAAAAAAATAAGCAGTAAGGAAAATGTTCTGGTGTTACACTCTCCCCTCTTCCTGCCCCAGTTCACTGTGGTTCCTATTTCAAAATTTCTTCTCTTGTATTATGTGTAAGATAAAGGGACCTGACCTTTTCCTTACAAAAATCAGTGATAAAAAAATAGAAGTGTGCTTCTCTTTATTCCAATATGGAAATTGCATAATCTGGTCTGTGTAAAACCACTTTTATAGCTGTTTGGCAAATGGATGAAGTTTGAAGCTTAAGAAGCAAACTGCACAGACATAGCCCTCCATTAAGGGTTGCTTGTGTGAGCATATCAGATTTCCTGGAATGCAAACCACATAAAAAAATATATTTGATATGCTGTAAATCTCATTAAAGCACTGAAATGAACCCAGGTATTTTTTTATATTTTCTTCTACTTAGCAGCATTTGTAGCAGTACTTTCATATGCATGGCTGCTTTCTGTGTATTTCTGCATGGTAAGGAGAAACTTGTTATTATACTTTTTTCTTGCAACAATACACTTAAAAGTTGATGTGCCATTCAGACTTCTTCTCCTAATGACGATGAACACACATCAGTACACATCATGAAGATGCAAAGGGTAATTTTAGAGGCTCTAATTACATTTTAAATTCAAAGCACATCACAAAAATTATTTGAATGTTTTCAAGAAAGTCGAAAATCCTACAACTGCTCCACTTCTACTAAATCCCTTCTCCTCTGAAACCAAGAAAATGCATATTCAATATTTTTTTTCCATTTGAGTCCCTTGACATACTATTGATTCACTTTATTTTCCCAACAATTTCTGACAGATTTCCCAAAGTGGATTACTTATGTGCTTTGATATTCATTTTGTGACTGCCTTTGAAAAGCACATAAAATTAGACCTGCAGCAACCTGTTCACTGGAGCTACAAACCAGTGAGCACAACCCTTGGAATCACCACGTTCACTACTGCTGGCCTGTGCTAGAGACTTCCAGCAGCCAACCTGAGCCTCAGCCAACCTGCTGAGTGTTAGCTGATGGCAGAACGTGCTGAAGATGTAGGAATTAAAGACTTCATTGGCTTATGACAACGTTATTGAAAGAAATATAACATTTAAAAAGCATGTTCCTTCCATGTTCCATCTCTGCATGGTGTATTTCAGTTCTGTTGAGTCAGGACACTTTATGTACCCTTTGGGTGCATCTGGCCCTTGTCCACTGCTTGATGTTCCCTTTTGGATAAGGGATTCCTTTCATGTTGCAGTAGGTCTTCTGCTGGCTCACTCTTAGACTTGGAAGTGAGCATATAAATAGTGAAGATTCTTGAAGATGGCCAGTTCTTGCCTAGATACCTATGCTGGTGGTGGGGGAGAAGGTTGGCCTCAGGAATATGGTTTCCTTATAAATGTGTGTCTTGAATTTTGTGCTGGTGAAGATGATAGATGTTCTTGTAGTAATGGTCTGGACTGGCTACGTGGTGTTTTCTGCTCTGGATTTAGATAAAATGTTTTTTCACCAGGAGAATTAAAACTTGTGTTTCTTTGACCTAATCCTCCTCCTACCCAAGATCTCTGGAAGTGGATGGTGCACACCAGGAACAAACAAATTTTCCACATTTTGACAGAGACTAGGCAAATCCTGTAAATGACAGCACAGTAAATGACAGCACTTGAAGTATTTGCCTGATTGTTAAGTTATTTTTTTTTCCTACCTGGTTGACTTCATAAACTTTTAGCAATTTTCTTAATCTGAGATTAGCCTGGTATGAAGCATGACATTTTGCTTGATTGGATAAGTGTGTGAAAGCAGTTGAGATAAAAATGAGATTTGAGAACTGAGAATTTATACCTATGTACTTTTTGTAATTAATTTGTAGCCTTTTAATAACTGAGATGACCCTGGTCCACTCTTCTGGGGATACACATTACAGGAACACCATTTTAAATGTAAACCAAAATTTAATATCTGCAGCCATTTATTAGTTAAACAATCAAACAGAAACACATTCCTCAAACAACAAAACCACAGCGTGAATACACTGTTTGTGTGAATATCAAGCCAGAAAAACATAGAGCTGCTGCTTGATCCTCATTTTCAAAGGTTTTTAAGCTTTATTCTTGGGTTTTTGAGCTCAGATTTTTAAAAGCCTTTTTCTTGGTAGTTCCTTCAGTTTTGGAACCTGAATCAAGTGAGGCCATTAAAACTTAGTAATTTTTTTTAAGTTTCTTTCCGAAGGAAGTTGCAAACTAGATTAATTGAAAATATTATCCTGGCAATACCTAAGTACCTAATGCTAATGTCATTATTGAGACTTCTACCTTATGTGGAACCTGTGTCACAGTTATGCTTAGGTAAAGTTCAGATCCAAAGAAATCATGGTGATCATCTAGCTATATTTTATATTTATTATTTAAATTCATGATAAATTCTAAATCAAAAAGAGGAACAGTTTAGTAACAGACATTTAGCCTTTAATGTATAAAATATACTGTTATTAAATTGAGAGAAGAGGAATGTGTGTAGGAAATCAAGTAGGATTGATGTTTAATTTTGAAATTGAAATACCATTGCTTAATAAAAATACTATATAGAATAATTCAATTTCTTCAGTTTCTGGACTAGACTATTAAATTAAGAGGATGTTTTCTTGAAGTTTCCTGAAATCTTCACTCAACAGTTTCATAGGAATGAATTCATTGTTCTCTTTAAAGCAGGACTTTTACTGCTTCATAATGAAAATTTTCTGACAAGCCATCGTTAGAGGTCAGTTTAATTTTCTAGACTAAAATGTCTTCTAGATGAACTGGCATGGACCAATAACAGCTACTGTTTTGAACTCAAAATTACTGAGCATGCATACAGAACTCTGAGAATGCACACAGAACTTCCAGGTTCATGGCTCAGTAGCATTTTCTGGCTTGGTGACACACAAGCGATTTCTTGTTGCAGTTGTGTTGACAGCGTGAGTGTGTCTGTCTGTCTATTGCTAAAAACTTTTTGACTCTGTCATTCCAGAATAAATGTGGTGGAGATCTGGAAATCTGAAAGATTTTTCAGTTCTGTGAGTCCTGGGAAAATAAGCAATGGTTAGAAGAGAAAGTTCTTATTCCCCTGAGAGGGAAAGGTATAATGTAACATCGACCTTTATTAGAAACCAGGGAAGCCACAGGAGCTATCGACCTTGGGGCAAAACTCTACAGGAAAGGATTTATTAGTTTTACTCCTTCAAAACCTGGTTGGTTTGGTTTGGAAACACATTTCATTTACCTGAAATGTGGGAAAAGCACACAATCAGCACAGAAAGTGACTGGCTAGATTAGAAAACTTTATATAAATAATGCTGTCAGATGTGCAGGCTCTTGTGGAAAAAGGTTGAACATGTTTTGATTCTTTCTCTCTCACCTGTATGTTCACAACTGGTTCTTCACAAGCAAGCTGCAGTTTTGGATAGTAAATTACTCATTAGTATTGTCAGAAAGTAATTCACTGTCTCAAATCCTGTGCTGGTACCATTAGGTTATTTCTGAGAACATTTGCCTAGCCCAACCTCCTGCTCTGAGCAAGAGTGACTTCCCAGTTGGACAGAGTTCCTAATGATTTATCTGTATCTCAGAAGCTGGAGATAACCTGATCTCTATAAGTGTCTGTTCTAATTATTAAAAACCTATTTTTTCTAAACCCTGCAAGAGTTTCTGCAGAGCTGCTACCTACGAAATTGGTCCTTAACCTGCATTACTGCATGACACTGGTATTCCAAAAGAGGTTCTTTGTTGTCCCATTTTTTTTGGCTTGATGAGATCCCTTTGACTACAACGTGTTTTCATCCACAAGCAACTTGGCATCATCAACAAAGTGGAGGATGCACAAGTTGGATCTTTGCTTGGTCATATGAAATACCACTTGGATTTGTCATTTGGATGTATGGAAAATTAGTCTGATTTGAAGTAAATATTTCCTCAATCACTAGGATCTACTAAGTTCCTATGGTGAGAAAAGCATCTCTAGGAAAGGAGCCTGGCAAAGACTAAGAGTCATTGTGGTTTGTCCATTCAACTTTCTTAGTATCTGTATTCATGTAACCTGTAAAAATAATTTTGGGGAGATGGCATAAGTCTGCCTCTGAATCACCTTGTGGCCATGATGGAGTGGAATTTTGTACCTGGATCTGCAGTTTGGCACAGAGGGTATTTTGTATTTTCATGGTTTCTATATCTGCTGAGACAAAATCTTGGAAGGTTTGAATCTGAATCAGACTCATTTGCTGCCTCTGAAGCATATGGCCTTTCATATTCCAAAAGACACATTTTCTGGCTCCATTTTCTTTCCCTAGCATGTTCTTGTCTGTGGATTGTGTGTGTCCTTAATAAGAGGGAAGCTATGGGCATTAGGGTAATATTCTCTAGGACTATATTCTCTAGGACTCATCCTTTTAAGGTGAAGGTAGCAACAACAGACTCCAACATGTTGCAGGGGTGCATTTGATCATTTTCTACTTCACTAGTTAAAGCCAGGGAGGGGATTTGGATTTAAACAGGCCAGCCCAAAGAAGAGTTGAAACATGTTTTTTTCTAAGTATGGTGTAGCATATATGTATTCAGGAGAATTAATATACATTAATCTTAGAGAAAAAAGGTATAAATTTGCTTTCCATTGTAAAATCTCATGTGCTGCTTGGGTACTGCAACTTAAATCTGTTCAGGAAAATGCAACAGCATAGATATTACATAAAAAACCCACCCATCTTCCATTGTCCTTTCCCCCTTCTGCTTTTCTACTTAGCAAATCTAAGAGAATTTAAAGATGTATTTTAGCTGTCACTCAAAACTTCAGTTTTCTCCTTTCTTTCTTTTTAATGTTTTCTTCTGCATTTTTGCAAATTCCTTGAGATGTGTGTTATTTACTAGTGTCCATTGCTACATGCCTGCAAGGAACTACCTTCTTCTTTCTTATGGTCTCATGCAGGTCAGATTTAAATACCCAATCATTAATTTAGTACAAGAGGGGTTTTTTTGAGTTAACTCACTCATAAGTGTGCAATTGCACACACATGCCTTCATAGGTGAATATGCTCAATTTTTGAGAACTACTAAGTTATAAAATTATTTTTGTGTGCTAATCTAAAAATAGAAAAAGATATAAAGCCATACTATTCTTTCTGTGCTTGTATCAATGCATTTTTCTGGCAGACCGAATTTACTTTTTGAAAAGGCACCTGCTTAATGGCATTGGAGGCACTAACTCAAATGGCACTGTTAAGTCTCTTATTTTTATGAAATAGTGTTCTCAGAGCTCTGGCAGTAATGATCTTAAATTAGGTGAAAGCTTAAAATAGGCAAGGAATGTCTGCTTTAAGATACCATTCAATCAAATGGCTAAACATTATAATACATCTATCCTAAAAATGTCATTAGAATGCCTAATAAGATATTGTAGTTTACACCTCTTATGATTGTTTGCATAGATTTTGGCAGGCTGATAACATGCTTTAACAAGTGCTCATATATAACCTTTACAGAACTGTGGCAGTGGTTATACAAAAAATCAATATACTATGCTAGGATATTGAAAAGAATAGGATTTTCTACTAGTTAGATGCACACCATTAAGTAAGGCTCCCAGTACAACCCTTGTTACTTTGCTTGCCAGTTTTTTTTCAATGTCGGATATATTCTCATAGAAATTTGTGACAATTCCTCTACTCCCTGTGGAGATTTATTTTCCATTTTGAAGGGTGTAATTTTATTTTTCAGTTTGTGAGTGTGTTAGGCTTGGGCTTGTGGGTGTGTTTTCTTTTGTTTGTTTAGGTTTTTTAAAGAGATAGGAAAGTAATGAATCCCATGGCTTGGTCCCTTCAGGATCCTTTTGTAGCAAATTTTTCTGGGTCTGCAGCCTGTAATGGCAGCTCCTTCTGCAAACAGGGAAGGTGTCAGGAGCACAGAATACAGATAAGCAGGATGATAAGAGAGATCAGAGTATCAATAAGATAGTGGAGTACAGTAGCAATATAGTGCAAAGCACAGTGGAGGCTCTGCTGGGTGGACCCAGGGCGGGTGGAAGGTGTCCCTGGCCACAGCAGGGGCTTTGGAACTCGATAGCCAACCCAGAACATTCTGTGATTCTGGGCTCAAAGTGGAACAAGCCCAGCCTAGCCCCTAACTTCTGTGACCTGTGCTGAGGGCCTCGGAAACTGTTGCCAGTGGTGTAACTGCAGTGGAACTACTTCTGGGCTTTGAATTCTAGGTTTTCATTTTCTACACTGTTTTATCAAATAATAGCACTGTGTATTGGCTCTGAGTTTTTAATGATTGTCAAATGCCTCATTTTTAATGATTGTCTTAATTTTCATATGCTATATTTGTCCATTCTCAAACCTTTCAAAGCTGCAGGCACAATAGATGCTATTGCTTGGGGTTGTTCTTACAAATTCTTTAATTGGTTGCAGAAGTTAGTATTTATAGTACTGTGTTAGTGGAAAAATTGCATGTCACTATTTTGAAACAACAAAGATCCGTTTGTGTTTATTTGTCATAGACATTTACACTTGTAGTTATCCATAAGCAAGCAATGATTCACAATCATTCTAAATCAGGATGCAGGGGCTTCAAATATTCAGTAGTTGTGGGCAATCACTCTTGCACAGCAATATGCTTGAAATGGAGTTTTGAATTGGTTTTGCCATCTCCAGTTTTAACTTTATTTTCTTGTGGCCATGGGCAGTAGTTTGAAAATGTTTCAATTGGAGAATGTTAATCTTTGATAAATGCCATGTTATGGATAAGTACTTCCACGTTAGTTCAAAGCATATGTATCTCATTTCCATGCAATTAAATAATATTCAGTTCCTTAAAAGTGATACCTTGCTGAGGGTCTTTTTCCTTTCATTACACATGTATCTGTTCTCAGTGAAGCTGTTGAATAACTGGGATTTCTTACTGATTTAGTCTGGATAGCATTTAATTAAAATGCAGTTTGTGACAGGACTTGTTTTGGCTGCAACAGCTTTTTTTTTTAATTGCTCTGTTTGTTAGGGGCACTTGGCATAAATGTGGAAGAAATGTTTCCTGTCCCACAGAGACTATAAAACAAATGGCTAATCCAAATTCCCTTGAAATTTGTGAAAACGAATGTCTTTTCTGGTTAATTATTTCTAAGACAGTTTTCATGTTGTATTCAGATGTTGAGGTAATTTTTCTTTTTTTTAAATTTGTGTTATATTTAAAATTGATTGAAAGTGAAGTCTGTAACTCTATGACATGCTTTTATTAAACTCAGGAGAAAAAGTCCAGCTCTGTACTGTTATCTGTGATCCTCGAGGTTTCATCTGGGTTACTGGATTCTTGGCACATGGATATTTAATATATTTGCAAGATGATAGGTGTGTAGGAGTGTCTGCTTACAACTTTAATCCAGTGTGTTTTGCATAGTTTATAACATCTGTAAGAATATTAGGATTAGCAAGAAATTAGTCATTTTGGTAGAACAAAATTCAAGTGTTTGTAAGTAAGGCTTGAAACAGCTGTAAATCTCTTGGTACTGATGATTAATTAGTACTTTTGTGATATACTAAACTTATTCCTTTACAAAGCTATGAAAAGTTGTGCCAGATGCTGATATGATAAAGATGCTGACAGGAGTTAATCTTTAGGCTGTGCAAGGCAGGTAATACAGAGCAGCTGGAGGTGCCACTTTGGATCCCTTTTTCTGGCCTTTTTTTTTCATTATTGTTGTTTAGGTTTGTTTATTTGCATCTTTGTTGTTGATTGCGTTTAACAACTATTTTCTTAAAACTAGTGCAAAAACCTTTCACATGTCATCACACTGAAGAGATTACATATCACTACAGCCACAATAAAATTATGCTTATTGCATAATGTACTGAATCACTGAAATATAGCAACAGTTCTCTGATATAATTTGAAATAGAAAAATATTGTGGGATCAACAATGCCAAATAAAACTTTTTAAACATATTCATAGGATAGAGAGTATTCTAAACTAAAGGTATTTTTTATTTTTTAGGTTCTGGCATGTGGTACTGCTGCCAAAGAAATCTGATAAGCCTGTTCAAAACTTTTTATCTATTACTTGACCACTTTCATCTTTCCCTATGTACACCAGTGCCAGCCAAGATTAGTTTTTATCTCCATTCCCTCTGTCCTGTGGTATAGACACGCAGCAATGTGCTGTCCTTTGGATTTGCAGAGGCTCTTGTGCTGGCTGTAGGAGGAGGAGGGTGTGCTGGTTTGATTCCTAGTTTACTGCTTGGGAAAGCAGACTGCTCTGAATTTATTTTTAACCTCCAATGTTGCACCAGCTTAAATACAAAGTATGGTATATTAACTGGAGTTAGTTGTAGATGTAACAAAGGCATTTGACTGTGAGTTGTTTGGGAAAGAAAGAGGGATTCTTCTCGATTTTTGCCCTGAAGATATGAGCTAGCTTTTGCTGAAAGTGGTCAGAGTCTGCTTCTTTCACCAGGCATTGAGCTGAGTTCTGACCACACTCAGCTCAGACAGCACAGAAATAGGATTTCTAAAGTAGCCTGTCCTATTATTCCGAAATATGAGTTCTCCTAACACTGCTTACCTGTTTCTTGCTGGTGTTGCCCAAGTGCTGTGTCTGCTCCCTGAGCAGGGCAGCTGTTTATCATCAGGCTGTCACAGAGCATGCTGTGGCCAGGACCCCACAGTGGGCACTGAACGTGTGACATTTTTGGTATGCACGTGTACCAGCTAAGGCCTCTACACACCTCATGAAACAGGCATCAAGTAAACAAATTAATTTACAGGGAGCAGTCAGAGGTGTGAGCAGAATCTGGGTTTCCCATCTATAGAATTCTGCCACCACTGTTCAAATGGTGTCACCAGGGAAGGACTGTCCAGACACAGCCCCATCGCCTGTACCCTCACAGGGCGAGGGTGGTGCTTGCACAAACAGCTCTGCCAAGGCTGCATGGCTTGTCTCTAAGCTTTAAATCTATGGCCACTGCTCATAGGTAAACTGCATCAAAAATCTGTCGTTTCAGAGGCCTGGATGATCCCATTTCAGGGAGGAAAGGTTATTTTTTTGTGTTATGTAGCAAACAATTGCCTTTAAAGTGAGATTGGTAGTAGCTTCCTTTTAAGTAACAAAAAAAGTTTAAAATGATAAATTTAAACAATAAACTTACACACCACTCATTTCTCAGAAAGCATTTCTAAGCCATTTTATATTTCACAGTCTTGAAATGATAACTTTCCAAATATCGCTTTTCATCTGCTTACATATCTGTAGCCTGAACAAGATAAAAATGCTCTCTTCTTCAGTTACCTTTATACAGTTTTTGATGTCTTTATTCATTATAACCCAAACTAAAATAACTATTTCTCTATTTAGCATTTATTAATTTAGGGTCAATCTAGGATAGAAATTGTTCTGATATTCTTGCTTAAGAAAATGATTCTTTCTTCTTCCAACAACAGCCTAAATTTCCTCCCAAAAGACAAAGTATCTAGATTGAAGAAGAAAATAAAGTCCATGAAATAGTTTTAAATGAGCACTTCCCTGGACTGAGCCAAGGAAAATTCAGCAATCTTTTTTTCCTTTCTTTCAGAAATCTGCTCAGGTTTCATCTCTGTATGATTTTTAAATGTCTTTACGTACTCATTTGCCTCTTTGACATTTGACTCTCTCTTGCTCTCTTTCAGTGTGTTCCGTGGATCCGTGCAGAATTCTCCAGATCCCGTGGAACTGAGGTGAGTGCCATGGCATCTTTTTGGGTTTCTGATCACCCGAGGAGCTGGAGCCCATTGTTCAAACCAGCAGATGGTGCTGCGCAGCATCTTATGGCTCCTCGGATCAACTGCAATCATTTTTGAACCAGAAAACTACTTAAAAGTTTCTAGTGCAATTCCTGAGCTGAAACAAATGTTTGTGGAATTAAGTAGTGATTTCCTTTAAGTCTGGGGGACTATTTTAGTGGGTATGTTTTCAGTCGTTAGATGTTAACATATGCCATATATTGTTTTGTTTTTTTCCTGATGGAATCAGGGGTACCCAAGCACACTTAAACCAACTGTAACTGTTCATGTCACTTAGTAAAGGTTTGAATTTTCTGACAGAATAACTAATAAAACTTTAATATTAAGAGCTAAAATATTTTAGAAGAGAAAATTCTGGAAACTGTAAGTAAAAACAGCAGCTCACTTTTTATTTATGGAATACAGATGAGGGAAGGTTTGGGTTTTTTTTTTTTTTTCTTTCTGCAATAACCCTTGCTGTGTGAATAGTACAAACCAGTTGAAATATTCAATTATATACTCCATACTGAGGGCCTAAAAACATGCAGTAAGGTAATGCAACCTTGATGTATCTTGTAGATTGAAAACTACTTGTAACAAATGAAATGATCTTGTATTTAGCTTCAAATTGCTGTGTAGCTGTGCATTGCTCTAAGATTCAGTTATTTAACAAAAGGGTTAAGTGAAAATTCTGATGCAAGATTCAAATATGGAGCACTTGAATAGTAAATAAGATTGTTCCAAGGTTTCAATTTGTTGTATTAGTCAGTGACAAGTACAACATTTTTAATGCATGCCATAAGATTAGTCTACCCAAAGTAAACAAGCAGTAGTCTGTGTGCATCTCCAGCAATTGGTTCGGGTTATATGTATGCAGCTTTGTTTCTGATAATGGATTCAAGCTCAACATAAATAAAAACAGTGTACATTAAGGAGGATAAATATCTAATTGCCATAATCTGCATCTAGAATTGAATGGATGCAAACACGCTAACCACAGAAGACAATTCCTCAGAAAAGAAAGTAGCTAGTTGGGTGATTATTAGCAAAATATCTGTGCTTCTTTTGTCTGTTAAACCTTTCCTCCTTAAAGATGGAGAAAATTTTTGAAACACCTTTTAAAAATCATAACATTTGAACCTTTTAAATATGAGATGAAATTATATGATGTGGTTTATATACATTCTCTGGCACTGCAGTAAAATGCATCCTTTGTAGGTTGAAAGATTGTTAGACTGCTAAAAGTTTTGATATAATTTAAAATAGATTTTTACGCGGAACTCAATTTAAGATCAGAAATTATGTTGCTTTTTATATCAACACTTTAAAGAATGAAGGAATATTTTTGTCAGTATGAATGAACAAGATACAAATAGCATTTTAGGTTTTTTGTGATGTTTAGAAATGTACGTAGCTTGAAAAAGAATGCAGAGTATTTGCTTTCAAAATGCACAGCACAGGCCCAGCAGAACTGTGCTTCTGAGGAGCACCCTGGTTATGGAAACTTGCATCTCACAGAGCTCAAAACTATTAATGCTGGGGTGAGAAGTTTGAGGTAAATATCTTAGCTCAGAACACTACTGGGAAAATGTGAGTGGTTTGAACAACACGTCCTGCTTTCCCAGGAGCCAGGGTTGCTCTTTCTGACAACTGGACAATACACTAAGGAGCTGCATTCACCTGTTTATTGCTAAAAAACACAAAACCAACCTCTTTAACAGAATTTTTTTTCACTTTTTTTTTTTTTTTTGAATGTTTGTTTATTCTGAAGTATATTTGGCTTTTGGTAAGCATAATTAAATATTTCTAAAAATCTAGGAGTCTCAGATTTACATTGAACATATAAGACATTGAAATTAAATGCCTTGTGCATTAAAGAAAAATGTGATAAGAAAAATGTAATATTGTTTAATAAATTACAACAGATGAGGCTGAATTTGAAAACACAGTTAACCACTGTGACAATATTTAGACTTAGTACCTTCATGTCAGGGCTTTAATTGTCTCTTATGAACCTGATATTTTTTTTTTTAAAGAAAATCTGTTATGTAAACAGACACTTTGGAATTTGAAGCCTCTTTGAAATTACTGTAAAATTGTGATATTTATCACAAGTTTTAACAGTTTCAAAACTTCTAAGAGAAAATGCTGACAACTATTTGTAGTGAAATTACTTTTGTCAGCTAGATTTTTGTATATTTCTGTATAAATAATGATTTTAAAAAGTTAACAATAGGTTTGCAGCATTATTGCTCTGGAACTAATGGGTGAAAAATTGTAGTTAGGAGCCCAGAATCAGTATGATGTCTTCAAGATTGTAGTAATATAGTTCAAAATGTAGTAATACAGATGAAAATGTATTTCCAGTATACTAATATGGGATTGCTATCACTAGATTGTGAACATATACTTATTCCCCAGACAAAATTAAACTTGTCCATAAGGAGTGTTAAATCTTGTAAAGATTCCATTGTATTTTTAACTAAGAGTTATATTTCTAATGTTTCTCCTAGGGAAAAGTAAGATTTCTTTACATAAGGCAAACTTTTTAGTATGATTTTTGAAACACCAAAACCTGAGGAATATTTGCTTGTAAATGTAAACAATTAATTTTGTGATAGAGTGCAGTCTGGTGTCCTCAGGTATTTCTATTTAATATCCTGAAAATGAATATTGAAAAGGCTAAATTGCTTGTCCTTGAACTTGTTGCATTACTACACTTCATCTCACTTCATCACTTAATTTGTATGGTTTCCAAATCTACGTGATTATCATCTATTAGCACCCTTGGTGACAGAGGGCAGGACACTGTTGTATCAGAGTTAATAAAGCAGAAACACAAGCCTAATTACTACGGGAGGTAAGCCATGCTGGCAAGATTTACCTTTCACATAATGCCTATATGTGGTTAATACTTACAAATAAAGATGGATAGGTAGGCATCTATGCCTGTGCCTTTCTGTCTTATGTTGGCAAAATTCATTTTTGTTTTACAATTTTTGATATATTCTTCTTTTTTTCCATCTTCTTTGTATCCCCGAATATATTACTCTAATCGTTCTCAGATGCTTTATGTTCAATTTTGAAAACTTAGCTAGACATGGAAGCCTTCACCTGAGTTAAATGATTATGCAAATATAGTGTAGGTGCTCTCAGGCATTGCTTCTACCTCTGCAAATTTATATTAACAAATGTATATTGTATATATTAACTTCAGATTTATTCAAAATGGTCTGTGCATAGAAAACTGAAAACACTTTTCATGGTAGTATTAAATATAATGCGTTCAGAATATTGAATATGATTTTGTATGAAATTTTAATTCAGGTGTCTGTATTTGTACATATTTGTATGCAAGTATGTGCATGCACATATATGTAGAGAAATCAGTGCCAAAACTTATTTTGCTGCCACTGTGTTATTATTCATCACGAATATATAGTTTTGGCCCACAGTTCCTATAAATGAGGGTGACTTTAAAGATAAAATTACTTAACTATACTTCAGATCTCTACAAGTAATCCATGTATTTTTAAGATACATAGGTTTCATATTTGCAAGTATAGGTGTATTTAATTTTCTGGGTATTTTTTCAGTCTGGAAACTTTCGAGTCTTTTCCTGAGTGGTATTTATGATAATTTTGTTCTGAAGTAATGCAGTCTTTCTTCAATAAAAATAAATACACAGAAGTTATTGTGCCATGAGACTGAAAAAGGTTACAGTAGTTTATACAAGACTTTATATGAAATGTTTTATTGATTGAGTCTATGTCAATTTTAATTTAAGCTTTATGATTCAATCTGTGTCTATTTTTAATTTAAGTGGATTACATTCCGTAAAGATCCTTTTACTGTATTGACTTGGATGCACCATATTATTAGGTACTATGAGTTCAGCTTCTGCAAATCTGTTAATACATAAAACCATAAGAAGCCTCTTATGTTCAAACCAGGTTAGAGTGAAGACATCAGATTAATATTTGATCATGTAGAAGTGCCCTTAATCAGATTTACTTATTTCTCAGAGTGTTTCTGCAATTATCATAATTGTTGTGCTAAATATGTTTGTCTTTATATCTGGCTTTGGGCATAATCTTCTCTCTTGAAACCCTCTCATTGTGGGACTTGGATTCCTGCACAAAACCCAATTAATATTAAGATGACAGTCCCTGATGAGTTCCCAAGGAGCCAGCAGCTGAGCAGACTCTGTAACGTTCTTAAGTACAGACTACTTGAATGATCAAGAGCATCTGAGGGAGACATACAATTCAATAATCCCTTTCTCAGGAAAGTCAAGAGTCCTGTGAGATAAGAGTGAAATCAAAGGAACACATCAGAAAGAAAATGACTGGTATAGTCTTGTAGTGTCTCTATTAAAATGCAAAAGTTATGGATTTTTTTAGGGGTGATGGGAACCTTTTCTGTTTTATTGATTTCTTTTTATAGTTTGATGATTTCTCTAAGATTATCTTAAAAGCTTAAAGAAAAAAGAGACTTCATCAAAAGGTATTCTGTGTGACAGGCACATACATACTTTTTGTTTCCATTATATTAATTAATACAGCACATTTCAGTGATTCTTAGTGTTGAGACTTAAACTTGTGCACTTTATGTACATGGTACATTTGTCACAGTTGTTTTTCCTGATGGTGACCCACAAATGATAAATAAGCCACATGCAACTTACACTGTAAGAATTGTTCCTTGAAAATACAGAGTTGCAGAAAAAGAATACTGTTTACTGGTTTTTGAATGCATCAAAATGGCAGCAGCTGCTCTTTTCTGATACCCTCTTCCATGATCTAATATCAACAACTAAATTTACTCTCTGATGACAGTGTGCTGAGCTATCGATTTGTAATCAGAAATTGGTTTCCTGTCACTTTAAAAGGGAAGCACTAAGGGGCAGTAAAAACAAGCCTGTCTGTTCTAGATGAAGCTCTGGTTCAGGCTCCATGCTGTATGTTTTCTTGTTTTAAAGAGTTCACTGTTTCTTTTAAATAAGATGCTTCAATTAATCTGAAAATGCCTATTACTTTTTAGCTTATGATATTGTACAGGGTTCACGTGTTTGAATTGCTCTTGAAGTCCTTCTTATATTTGTAATCATTTCCATAATTAAGTTTGGGTTTGTTTTTTGGGTTTTTTTTGTTTGTTTGTTTGTTTTTTTTAAATGGTTGTATGGCTGAAGCTGATATTTCTAGAGGTAAAAAAACACAAACCAAACCAAACTTCTCAATGCTGGTAAGTGTTCTTTCACTATAGATTTACATCAATTAACAAAGTTTCATTATCTGAAACTTGTTAGACAGTAAGATTGTAAATGTTACTAAGTGATCAAAAATGATCTTCTATATCTTTGTTAGTGTTCCTGCATTGTCCCTTAAGTTTGTCTTGTGTATTTCACTGAATAGATTTATTCAAGTAGTTACATAAAGATTTGTTTCAAAACCAGTAGAACTGTAATGGAATGCAGCACAGGCACTTTCTAAATGCACATTTTTAAGTCTTGCTCATCTTCTGTTTTTAGTTCCATTTAGTGTATATTATGGTAAACTTTGCAGCTGAGGACATTATCTGAAGAAAGTCTAATATTACATTAGAAGTAAGATCTGCCAACATAAGCATTTTTGTTCATTTTCCCATGCCAAACTAGACTAAATTATGAAGGATGTGAATAAAATGTGCCTTCTAGTTTTCCTCTACCTAATTAATATTCAAAGAATCGAGAGGAAAAAATGAATACCCAAATCATACATATGTATATGCCTTTTAAGATTTATAATAAAGGCAAAATAATCCCTTACTTGGTTAAAATCCAACTTAAGAGTCAACATACAAAGGTGACTGCTGTATAATATTAGACATATCTGTATTATGTGGGCATGTTACTGCTCCACCAGAATCTCTCAATAGCAATTATTATGCCAAGCACCCTGTTGGCACAATTACACTAAAGCTCTAATTAGTAGCAGTAAGATTAGAACCCCTACGTGTTAAATCTGTAGAAGCAAAGCTGAGTGAAGGATTTAAAACAGTTTCAAAACATTGTATTGTCTTTATTACAGTCTTTATATTTCAGTAAAGAAGGGTTTTCTATAAAATGCACTTAAAATAATCTGGTCCTGTCACTAAAAATAGGAAAGATAAGGTAATTGCAGTCAAACCTCAGTACTCTGCTTCTATCTAGGTGCTTTATATCTCAAGTGTCAAATCCAGTGAACTCTAGTGGAAGTTACATACTCCGAAGCTTTTCCTTCGATGAATTGATGGCTTTTGGATGGATAAAGTCTTTTCCTGCTGCCTTCAGTTCCTTAGTGACTGCTGACTGTTCTGTGCTGGAACTCTCTGGCACGTGGCAAGTCTTATGTCACAACTTTATCGGTAGCTATACATGATCCTTGTTAATTCACGCCTTTCTCAATTTCACTCTTCACCGTTTTTTCTGTAAAGTAATGAAAACACCGAGTTCATTGTCCAGCTGTAGCTTTACAGACAGCACACAAACTCTGGGCTCTGCCAGTCTGAATCTGCTTCCTTACAGGGGACAATCAGAAGCCGACACAAATGGTATCAAAGGATTGATTCCACTGTTTGAAAGGCTGTGGTCTTACCTCCTGTCCAATTAAAGGATATTTTAGCAGATTTGAAATGATTGATGAAGCATCCTCATCTAGATTTGCTATCTTCTACATCTGAGATTAAAATATATGCTTCTGTATAACTGTAAATGCTGAAAGTGCTTTTTCCCCCCGATGTTGGGTCTTAGGTTCAGTATATTCAAGTAATGCATCAGTTGACTCTTAAAATGGGTGGCAACTTACATGCCTAAAGCATTCTGCTTCTGTTTCTTAGTACACTTTGTGTTTGAGGGGAGGGAAGCCTGTATTTTCTGGATTCTCTGTTTTAGGTACAATTTCTTTAGCTGTGCTGAATTGCAATAATGATTCTCCTCATCAATTTATTTATTCTTATTTATAACATATGCCAATTTCTCACTGAGAAAATGATTGTATGATTGCTTTGTCTTAATGTTTATTGATTGCATAGTGCCACTATGCCATTAATGAAGAAAGCTGGATGCAAAGCTAACTGAACCTGGTGAATACATTCCCACTGGCTCCAGTAAGATTTGAATTATGCCTACAGTAGAAACAGACTTTACTGAGCTCTCTTCAGGCTTCTCCTAAGGGGAGGAGAACACCTTTTGTGCTTCTTACCTAGGTTACTTTAAAGGTAGAGTTATGAGCAAAATAGGAAGGCAGGGACCCAGGAATTAATTTTATGAGGGATTTTGCTCTTCACCCCTTACATGTTTAGGATACTGTTTAATAATATTGCACATCTCACTAACTTGGTCTGACAAAATAAGCACAAGACAATATTGGGAGCGAAGGGGTCGCCTTCATTTAAAGGTTTCTCCTACTGTGTTTTTCCCCAGTAGAAGAGGGAGTCTCACATGACAGTACTACAGTGTTTTGTCAGCCCAAGAAGAGACATTAAGGTATTTTTCTGTATAGCTTCAGGCTCGTTCAGTGATTTGTGCTCCTGCAAAGGGAAGCACAGAGTACAGTCTCCATTACCTTGCACTAACTCTACACAGGCAGCCTCCTATAATCAATCTAGTTAAATACCTTTCTTTGTAAATGCCTGGATGTTGAGGGCACAGGTGAAAATCATCAGTGCTCCAAAGGTACTGAGTTTTTATATGCATTATTCAGACTTAATTTATATACAGTCACTGTTAGCTATAATATGTGGCAGATTCAAGAGCCTGCTGTCTTACTTTCAATATTTACCATGATTTTAAAAAAAATTTTAGTCTCAACTTTGGGCAAGGAGGCTTGTAATAAAAAAGAAAATTATTTACAAATAATAAAATAGCTGTATTAAATATATTTTGTGATTTTAATGAAATCAAAAATTGTTAAAGTTCATGTTTCTCCCATTGTTAGTGCTATTAAATGCATATTAGCATGGTCATTTTTGTTTAATGGAAACAAATAACAGTTAATCTTATTGGGAGGTTAAGTGGGTTTACTCTGTAAAGGGCAAATCCCAGATGAATGTTTTCTTTTTTAAAGAATAGCTTTAGTCACTGACAGATGGTCTCTGTCTGAGTCTCCCTGTAGACAGATACAGTTTCTTTTTACACGTTTATGAAAGTTGTAGATACAGATATTCAGTAATATGCTGTTGTGTAGGACAAAGAGCAAGTCTGGTGGACTGATAGGATTAGATTTCAGAACAGTGACATATGGTTGGTTTACCAAAGTGGACAAAATTTGAAAGGAAAAAAAGTATCTGCAGTTACAGCTACTCACAGAATGGAAGAATTTATATTTGGCCAGTTGTGTCTTACAAAAGACAGTATGGTAGCTCTTATTTAACTCTGCTTAGAGCTGGGTATATCATTATTAGGTCCTGATTGTATGCATTTCTGGCTTGCAGATAACTGCAAACAAATTGCCATCTAATCTTAAGTGCAGAAAAGCAGTAATGCCTTAATTTAGAATATTGATAATTTGATCCCTGGCCCTAACCAATCAGATATCAATATCACTTACATGTCTATTGTAGATTTGTTTTATAAATGCAACTAAAAACCTCCATAAGCTAGCATGATAAGCCTGCATTTTGCTTACCCTGTATGCTACATGTAAAGTTATAACATCATTATAACCTTAATCAAATAACTATACAACATATTTAGTGGTAATTTGTCACAGTAAAATTATTCATAGGTGTCTTGAGTAAGTCCAGTTATATTTATGTGTTATGCCATACCATGTTTTTTGGCAATGGGGTTTGCTAGATTTCATAGATTTACTGTGTCTGCTTTTTTTTATGACTGACATAGCAATAACCAGATTGCAAGGATATTTATGTTGTTTGTGGCTTAGCAAGATAATTAAAGGATATAAATTAATCAAGTGCAATTAATTAGAAACTTTATGTTCACAGCAGTCCTTCTTTGCATGTATAATTTATATGTATTGATTTCCCAGCTTTCATTAGCCTATGAGATAACAGCAAAAATGCATTAGAGAAGAAAATGTACAATTAGCGTGAGAGTGAACCCTGGCATAATTGATAGATCAGCACATGTTTGGGGCAAATATAAAGCTTTGTTAACTGTCATAAGCAGTTAGAATTGATAAGTGGTATTTCACTACATATCTCTCAGCTGATTAATGGTGTTTTTAAAGAGTCCTCTTAATGGGAAGCTGATAGGTTGGTTGAATTTACATTTTAATCAGAGTATTTATGATGGAGGCAGCCATAAGAAATTTATTGGCACAGTGGTAAGGACCTTCCCTGAGGGATTTGGGGAAAGAGAAAGCATTTTAATACAGCTACTCACCTTCCCCTTCTTTGTGTGACCTGGTCAGCACATAGGAAGGGCAAGCCTTTTTGCTATCAGCAAATAAATATTATTAGGGGAAATTTCAGATTCTATTGCTTTAATTAATAGGGTGACAAAAGGATGAAAACCCACAGAATACTTGCAAACTTCCTCAGGAAAGAGTAGGTCTGTTATCAACAATAATCTGTAACTACTTGTGGATCCTTCCTGTGTGAGATGCTGTGTTTTAGTGAGAGTTTTGTTTAAGCAACACATTTTTTTTATACCTGTAGGCCCTTCTACTGTAGGAAAACTCTTGATCCAAGCTAGTCTCTGATTATCTGTTGGCCAAAGATTTAGAGCTGGGAATACCTCAGCCAGTGTACAGGTGGGGTCTGTGATGCATTGTTCAGGTGTCCTTTGTTAGAACAATTGTCTATATTGCTTAATAAAATCATATTTGTTACTTGTAGCTTCTTGCTTGAAACTAGAAGCTTTCATACAGAAATGGTTTTAAGTCGTACTTTCTATTTGAGATTATTTTCTGATTTATGTATATACTCATTCTACTTTAATAAAAGTATCTAGTTAATGCATATATTCTAATATTCCCAAGCTTTTGTCTAGCAAATAAGCAGTTTTTCTTATCTAGTTAAACCTAGTTGTTCAGCTAGAGGAGAGCTAGGCTCAAAGTATCTTGCTTTACTGTTTTTATTGACATGTCTCAGAAGTTAATAGCCTCATGCATCACTTTCTGTCTTGATGAATTCTATTTGATTTTCTTTTGTATACCTATTCCACAAAACAAGCAATCACTGGGTTTATTTTGTATATAGTACCCTAAATAAAGTTTTTTAGTTTGGATACTTCAGGTTATTTTCTTTTTTTTTACACTGCTAAATTAGAGTAGCTGACTGGTAAAAGTAATTCATAGAATATGAAATATTTGATATAAAAAAGGAAATTACATCTACCTATGAAAAGAAATTAAAGACCCCATGCTTAAAAATTTTAGGTTATTTATATGTCATTCTAGCCATACCATAAGAATCTTAGGCACATTATATATGTTATATGTATATTATATATATAGACAGATTTGTTTCGTATTATAAATATCTTAATTATTCAGAGTTCATTAGTTTCCTTTTTTCACAACTCAAAATAAATGAAAGTTGGATGAGTTTTGCTATTCAGTAGCAGCAGCTACGCAGCATCACCAAGTGACAGTTTTATAGACAGCATGGTAATGGCTTATTCCTTTAGAAAGAAGGAGACAAAGTGATTATTATATCACTTATTATTTTAATGCAGAAATGAGGGTTTCCTACATTTGTAATTTAGATAGGTTGCCACCTTAATGCAAAGTTGTCTTTTGTATTGTGTCCTTACTCACTCAATTTGCATTGTGCCTGTTGCTTTACACAGTATCTTTGGTTGGATTTGTTGGCATTTCGAAAGTGAGAACTATTGTTTCATCTGTCTGGTGGCCCCAGGCAAGAAGAGTATCAAGTGCTCTCTGCAATACAATTCTCTTTTTTATTTATAGCTACCAGAAATATAAAGCTGCAACAAGTATAGTGTGATATAATTTGGAATTAACAACATTTCTGAGTTAAAGAGACTTGATTGTAATCCTGCAGGTTTCTTTGTCCTCAATCAGGAAAATGAATGGTAGTGATCTAAACAGTACTTGTGTGAGCTATGCTTGGTCTCACTGAACCAAAGGGGTTTCTTCTATCAATCCTCTTGCCCTGACCTCTTTGCCAATTTCTCTGACTTATCCCATGCCTTTGTGCCCATCAGTGACTGGTACCAGTCTGAGATGCCAGGTGCTTGCTCAGATTTTAGTATAATTTTTCCATTCTCACCACTTGCCAGTTGAGAGTCTGGGAGCTCCCCTGCCTTCCCTTGGCAGAGCAGGCCCTGCTGGAGCCACTCACAGTGGCCCCAGAAAAGCTTTCTCTGGAAAACCACATACTGGAGACTCCTGATTCCCTTATTTCCTCTGGTGCCTATGGCGTTCCTGGACCAGTGTGGATGTGTACCCTGAGTGTATAATTGCATGCTTGACTGGCAACTCACTTCCAAATGAACCAGATCTATGTGTAAAAGTTACAGTGGTAGCTAATATGAAGGTAAAAAACTATCTAAATTTTTATATATGTCATTTTAAACTGAATGATAGGGGGAAAAAAAAAACCCTACTTTGATATTTTAATAGGAATTAAATTTTCCTTGATTTTCAGTTTACTTGGAAGGTCACTTGTAATACAGGTGTTTGTTTCATAGCAGCTATGTTGGATGGATACATAATGATATAATTTTCTTTGCTGTGATATACTTCATGTCATCTGGAGAAGAAAAACAAGGAGAACATTATAAGATTTTTGTGCCAAACTGAGATGGCATCTTTTGAAAAGGTTTGATTGGATAGTTTTCTAGTTAGATACGTATCTGTTTTATCTAGAATGTTAGACAGGTAAACTATGAGCAGACAACTCCAGATTATCTGTTTACAGATGCTGTGTTGTTAGCAGATTTAATGAGAAAAGATGGGGATAATAGCTTGATCTGAACAAATTACAGAAAACACCTATTAGTCCCACCACGTTGTTGAACATGTACCTTTAGCATTTTTTAACTGAAAGATCAGGCAGTTTTATTTTATAATGGTTCAGGTTCTCTCTGGTTTAATGCCAAGAACTCTCTGGGAGTGAAATGTGACAGTATTCCAATAGAAAAGATGAAGTGGTGTGATAAGGATGTGGTATGTAGGATGTTGATGTGGATATATTAAATTAGTTTATATGCACCAGGAGAAGAGCTACTTGAGCAAGGTTACTGCCTACTAACCACTATAAATTCTCCAGTGAATGGGAGCATGCCCAGGATTTTACATGTGATTTTTTTTTTATTTTTTTTTTTAAGGATCCCCATCGCTGACTGACTTAAGTGCAGCTTCATTCAGAGCCTTATACTGTAAAAGCAGTTTGAGGGTTCTGCACTGAGCAATTCATGACATGGGGCATATTTCAAACAGTACCTAGGGAAATTTCTATTTGAATGTGATGGCCATATTATGGATGCATTTATGAATGCTTATGTTTTCTTTGCACAGTTCAAAATTAGCTAAAATCTGTCTCTATGCAGTAAATACCATTTCTGAGAGGCAGGACATTGTACTGAAAGTCCTATGGGAATTTTAGTGCAGAATATGCTTCTGCTGTGCTCTCTGCAAATAAACAGCTTTTGTGTGGAATTAACAGTACAGTTTAATAGATTACAAGGATGCTGGCTTCCTCAGTTTTTATCAGAAGTCTCTGTATTTTTGTTTTAGAAAAATAATGAAAGCATTTTTCTGATCAAGATGCTTCCTGCAACTTTTATGTTAGCGGATTTAAATTCACAGGTTAATGGGAGTAATGAGGCTAGAACAACTCAATTTCTTAGGAAAACAGGCCATTTATTCTGAAAGAAAGGGAGATACTCCTTTATAAATATCTCATGTTTTTATAATATTGAATATGGTGACAAAACAATCTAATAGGTCTGGCTCATTGATGGAGCCAAACTTTCTGAGGCTCTGGAAGAGAAAGGAAAGGAATCACAACAAAAAACCCTAAACCAAACATGCAAAAAAGTATGTACTTATATGTAAGGAAAAGAGATGTGGAATTTCAGGAAAACAGAAAAATTAGGATGTACACTGAAAAAAAAATCATAATTACAACTAGCTTTTTGTAAAGAACCTTCTTCTAGTCCTGGTTAGTTCTATAGATCTTGGTGAGAGTTCTGCAAATGGGCTCATGCTTTTATTTCTTCACACTAAGCCTTCAGTTTTTTACCACATGACCATCTTCTCCACATGTGAGAAAAATCAAACATTTTGTTTGAAAACTACGAAATGAAATACAAAGTTTTTCTATTCTTTGGTTTGGATGTGTGGCAATGAAATGCACTGTCATGAGGCAAAAATAACATTTTATGTGTATATATCTTAGGTTTGTCTGTTTGTGGTTAGGTCTAGCTCCCAATGGAAAGTAAGAAGTGAATAGTACTTATTTGAGATATTTAAGTGTGAACTTAATCCCATTAAATTAGTTCTTTAATTCACCAGGGTGCCTGTGTGTACTTCAGTATGTGATTATTACTTGAATGTGTGGGAGGAGGTTATGAAGCTTTTGGCTTCAGTGAACATTGCAACATTGGAGTTCGAGAGTTTAGTGTTTTATAAAAAGCAGTAATGTTTAAAAAAAGTATTATCATATATTCTGTAATTTAAGACCATGTGTTGCAGCCTTTAATGTGGAAATCATTAAGTTTTAATTTTTTATAGACTCAGTTGAACATGACTGCAAGAGAAGAGAATATCAGTATCTGTGCAGATGGTGAACTCATATTTTCAAGAAATATCTGCAAAATGCTTAGTTAGCCCTATAATATGTGGTAATTACATCTAAATTTTTTTTTGCAATGGTCATTCCTCTTTAATAAGAAGGGAAATTTTATTTAGCAGCAGCTTTGTCTGGCTTCCTTTATTATGTTTCCATCTATTTTTGTTCCTGGATTGCACCTGCTCAGTAGTTATCTAATCTTTCTTAGAAGTTTACACTCTCAAGTAAAAGCTTTGAAGTTTACACTGATTAGTGTTTTATGGCATAGGAGATAGGTATAGTTCCTACTTTTTACAGTGTTAAAGCTATTATGCACCTGGTAAAAAGATAGATATTAAAGTGCAGATGACAAACCTTTAAAATATTTAGTAGATTAAAGTACTGAATTACTCCCTACTTCCTGTTCAAGGTCCTTCATTTTATAAAAAAATTCTGCCAGTTTGGGTTTTGAAGACAAGGGCCATTCATGTGTGGTTGTACAGTGGCAGACATCAGGCATTTTGCAAAAAGGCAGTAGATAGGTATAGAAATCCATGTTTTAGCTAGAAATATTGCTCATTATGGCACTCTGCAGCAGTATTGCCTTTTCTTGAATACATACAAGATCATTATTCACCCAGGCACTCAGGGTTGGTTTTTTTTTTGCAGAAGCTCTGTATTTAACAGACATCCTTGGAAAGTGGATCCTGTGTAATTTTGAATATAAAAAGTCTGTAAGAGAGATGCTGTTTAAGCAGCTGTTT
>VZTN01011779.1:0-29252 GCA_013400515.1 Erpornis zantholeuca
CCCAAGTGCTGCCTTTTGCCAGCTGCTGCACAGGCAATAAATCAGTCAAGGGATGTCAAAGTTCATTTTCCAGGGGGAAATAGTGATTTTACTCAAAACTGGAGTGTGCCTTCCTTAATAAGGAATGCTTAGCAGTACGGGATCTCATCTCTGTACTCTGTCACTGCCTTCCATGTGCTGATGTACCCTTCTTTCTTTCTAAAAGCCACCAAGCCTCACTGGATCAATGAGGCCTGATCAATTGTTTTTGCCTCTGAATCATCCATATGGGGTTGTTAGCTGAGCTGCTGGTAGAAAATGAGAGGCAGCTTTCTGTCTGTTTACTGTAAAGGAAGCGAAGCAAGCTACGGGAGGGGACAGGCTGCACAATATTTACTGTCAATACAGCCGGAGAGAGAGAGGAGATATAAGGAGAGGGGAGGAGAGGGCAGCAGGGGCTGCAGACTGCAACCCCAGTGAATGATCTGAATGTAAAAATACCCTTGCATTTTCAGATGGAAAGAGAGTGGATGGAAGTCAACAAGGGATAACTGAGAGCATTTAAGAAAGGGTGTAGTGAAAGTCTAGCGAGGCAGGAACCAGTGGCATGCATGCAGAGCAATAATGCTGTGCATGAGTATACTGAAGCTGCACTGCAATCTGAAAAGCACTCTCAGATCTGCCCTGAGTCAGAGCAGTAGCTGGGATATTTTTGTGTATGCCTGCATGCAAGATCCACCATTTAAAAGTAATAAGACGAATAACAACAATTGAACTTGGAGAATAATATTTGGAGCTAGTTTTCCGAAGCAGCTGGATGTCACCATTGTAGCTCAGACCAGAAGAAAATTATTAAAAATAGGCATACTTCTACCTTGCTTCTCTCTCCTCTTATTCATCCACAGAGGTATTAGTGACCTGAGCTTCACAGGCCAAGAAGGCTCTGAGCAGCTTTCTCTGAGTGTTCCTCTACTTCCAGAGGCAGGTGAGCGAGTGAAAAGTGAATTCACACTTTAAAGAGCAGCGAAGACCATCTTGCCATGAAACCATTCACAGATGAAGATGTAGAAATCTACATCCAGAGCAAGGTAAGACTTTATCTGACCAGATTTTCTGTCTCCCACACTAGGTGTTGATTCTGAAGGGTGCCAAATTTGACAGTTAGTTGCTCGCCTGCTGTCTTCATTTCTGAGACAAGATTGGGTGAATTTTCATGAGAACTGTATTTCTAATGAGATTTCTAGGTTTCTGTTGCAGAATCTAATCAGCTGGTAGCCCAGTTTTTCAAGGGCTTGTCCTTTTCTTCTAGGAATTTCTTCTTCTTCAGGAACTTTTGTTCCTGATCTGGAATTCCAGATGTGAGACTAGCTGTAATTGCTAGAATTTTAATCTAAGGAATGGTCTTTTCCTCTCTCCCTGTCTCATGGTCTTGGCTTGACCGAAACAAGACTGACACCCTGCATTGCCTCTAAGAAAGATTCATGTAGGAACTGCAAAGACAGACAGATATTGTTAGAATTCAGTCATCAGTCTGTCACCTCAGCTTAGGATACTTCTCTATATACCATGATTAAAATAACATGTCTCATTAGCACATGCAGACTGGAATCACATTTTCTGTTTTATGAGATATTCCAGCACTCAATTTTTCCCCCATTATGAAATGAAATGAAATAGAATAAAATCCTCTGTGAAAAAAATACTGTTTAATAAAACTCTAAGTGAGCCATAACATTCTTTTAAAGCTGACATGTTTCATGGCAGTACTTAGCTAGATCCTGTTTTATAGTCTACTTTCACCAACAAAATGCAAGATACCAAAGTGACAAATAATTTCAAAATGGAAAAGTGTAAGGCTTTATTTTCTGTAAAGGATTACATATTCTAGTACAATGAAGGGGCTGGTCAGAAAGGTTTGTTTTCTCTATGGGAATATTTTGGTGACAATTATGAACATTCTCACAGAAATACACCTTCTTCAGGCGTGCAGTGTCGTGCACAGGAAAATCGTTCCATGAGAATCTGTTCAGTGAGCTATAACAGCGAATACTTCTCTGAAGATTTAAAAAGCAGAGCTACAGAGGAGGGAACAGAGGGAAGCCATGCACAGGAAGATGCTCATATGACAGCCATAAGTACAAGGAACAGAAGCAGAGTGTAGTTAAGTGAGGCTCATAGTTGCCAATATTTTAGGTTATACTGAAAGTCTGTTTTCTAGAAGCCCTCCAGCTCTGATGGATTCCTAGTTTCTGCCTGCTCCTGAGTCTCTTGTCCAAGTGATGCTGCCTAACCTCCAAGCAGTTCAGCTTGTCAAATGCTGCCTGGTTTTGGAAATAGGTCAACCACCTGGTGCAATGAATCTCTATAATACCAGAGATTTCATCCTTAAGCCACTCAGCAGAGGAAAAATTCAAATGCATGTGGAGCAGATATGGCTGGGTAAATAAGAGAAAACTCAAATATTCTTAACAATTCCTAATAAATCCCAATCCTGCTTCCTTCCTCCTTAATAAAACCTTAATTGACCTTGTAGTTCAGGTTTGTGCATTTGTTTTGGCACAATTCCCCAAGTTAAGACCTGGTAAGGGGAATGCCAGTAGGTCATAGAAGTGGCTATCCAGTAAAGACCTTACGATGTCTCTTCTCCCAGTGTGTCTGTGCTGGTGCTAGTGGCATCTGAGATAAATGCCTTGGCTCTTCAGAATCATGTTCTGTCTTCTGATTTTTTGCCCTCCCTTCCGTAGGAAGGTTGTATTTTCCAACAGCATGATTAGGGAGCTAATTATAGTGGGCACCCTCTGTCAGTCACATGCCCATTGTTCTTTTATCCCTGCTCCAGTGATGAGGAGTATACATCAAAAGAGGTGTTTAGTGATACTCCCTCAATGGGGTTTTTTTGAGTGTGTACTCTTATAAAGAATTCATGACAACTGCTGTAGCCTAGCCAGTAGGTGATGAAGGAAGAATTAAATGAGGCCAGGCTGGATTGGATGGCTTCTCCCAGGATGCTGGAGGTAGCAAAAAAATGTTTCCAGCAGGTACCCCTTAGAGAGAACAGAGCATGAGCAATGCATACAGAGGGCACTCTAGGCCTCTATTTGAGATGACCTGCTGTGAGATTGGATACTTTCACCAGTATCAGTAAAAAAAAGTCTATTTTTTTGTCTAAAAGCTCCTAGAGATGGAGAGCTTTCTCTGCCACTCACTATTCGCTTGCTGGAGAAGCCATTAGGTATCTAAGACAAGCTTATTGGACTGTTCTAAGGAGTTGTTCTGGATGAACAAAAATAAGGTGGAGAAAATAGCTATAGATACAGATGGAGAAGTGCCATAAATGAAAGCTGAGATGAGGAGGTGAAAATGAACTAGGGCTAAAATCTTTCAGTGCTAATTTTTTTTTTAAAGTACATGTAACCTAGCTAAAACTATTCTTAGAGAAAAGGATGAATTGGAATGAGGAGGAGGGTGACTTACTAGGGAAATTAAAGGGTATTATATAGACATAAAGGACTACATGGTGTTAAGATAGCCAAAAAACAGGATGTCAAGGGTGGGTGAGAGCCCAGTGAAGGGAATATGGTGCTGCTATCTGATGTATTTTCCACTTCCAAAAACTATTCAGGCTTTGTAAAAGTACTGTTAACTTTGTTGTCTGAGGGAGGGAGGTACTCAAACTCTGCTCATCTTCAAGTTCAGTATTAGTCAATTGCTGTTCATTTGTTAATGGATGCGAGGCAAGCACTAGTCCACTTTAGTCCATTGACTGGTCCCCTGTTGTGAAGAAGTGAATCTATTTGTCCCTTTCCAGGGCCTGGGGACACATTTCAACCCAGTTGAGTGGTTTTGGCTGATAGTTCAACATTTGACATAAAGGTGTCCAAAAGGACTTCTAAAGAAGTGCTTGTCGATGGTGCTTTTTAAAAGAGAAAAGAGAGCTGTTTAGATGCTGAAGAAGATGCTGGGTAAACAGGACACGGGAATTTTAGGAAGTCATAGGCTGGTTTGGGTTGGAAGGCACCTTTACAGATCATATAGTGCATCTCTCTGCCATGGACAGTGACACCTTCCACTAGACCAGGCTGCTCAAAGCCCCATCCAGCCTGACCTTGAACACTTCCAGGGCTGGGGCATCCACAGCTTCTCTGGAAAATGTGTGCCCGTTTCTCACCACCCTTGCAGTACAGAATTTTTAACTTACTCTTTTGCTTCCTTTTGGTCTTTGATAGTAACAAAGGACTGTAGCAATTATGTTTGACTGTGGCAATTATGCTTTATCATTCACTTTAGCCAAGTTTCTGATTTTTTTTTCTTGCCTGCAAACAGTAATATTTAGTAGAATGTGGTGAGGAAAAAGAAAAATCAAGAAGAAAGCAAAAGCTGCAACCAAATGAGATGAAGTATAGGATCCAAAAAAGAACATAAACAGTCTTAATATTTCACTCTGCATAAGTAATTCTGGTTGTATAAGTAATGACAAATATGTTAATGAACTTCATTAACAGTAGCTGAATCTCCTCACTTTGGTAAATGTGTAAGGATATTTGGGAAATACTAAATGTCCCTTACTAACATGGTTCCTTCATGTTCCTCCTGTTGAATCTCCTTGTTCAGATTGTGACCATCTCCTTATGCTCCCTTCATTTTTCTTCATAAATGAAGGTTAATGTTCATCTTATATTTTTCTGAGTTGTCCACCTCTCACCTCAGTCCTTCCAAGACATTCCACTGAAATAATTTTCAATTATTAATTATGCTACTACTTCTTGAATTGAAGAACTATCCTTTAAGCCACACAAACATCTAGTCCCCAACAAGAGCAACTTTGAAAGATGCTTTCTCACTATCTATATGTAGGCTCTCTCTGTACTTCAGCCAAAAAGACAGTGTGGATACTTTCAGTGTACCAGGCAAGCATCTAAATGATGCCACATACATCTACCACCTGACTAATGAACAGATCTGTAACTCTTGATGTCCTGTCAGTTCTTGGAATGAAACATGTCCTGGCTTTGATAATGGCTACTGTATGCAGGGGAGTAGCTGGTATTCTGCATCAAATGGGTAAAGAATTGAGACTATAGCTGTAGATGATAACAAATTTATCCATGTAATGAACCCTTTTCCTTCCATCCAATGATGTTTGCATGGAAATATCAGTTAATGCTCAGTAGTTTGAATATTGACCCTTTGGTGTTCACAGCTCTGTTCATGGTAGATTGGTTGCAATACACAGGGAACCATTTTTATTCCCAGTGCAGCACAGGCGCGAATGTTTCAGGCTGCTTTAAGCTGATTTGTCTGCTTCCCACTGGAGACAAAGACTGCAATTACCTGTAACATGAAGTGTCTTTCCTGGAACTGGCAGGTGGAACGGCGACATCACCTGGTTTCCAAGGCAGTGGAAGAGGTGCAAAAAATCATCCAGCAGCTGACGGCCGAAATCAGCTACAAGGCTGTGCGATTCCAGGCTATCTCCAACTCGGGCATTCACAATGAGAACATCAAGGTATGGACAAGAGCTCTACTGTACTCTCTGGCAGCCTCTAGGCAACCACTAAGTGATTTCTCCATTGTGTAAGTGTTTGTATGGGCAGGTGGCTCACCCAAAGCACCACAGACGATGTGCTGACACTTCACTGTGGAGTTCTAGAGGCTGGGTCATTGGCATTTACTCATGGACATCTCACAGCCAGAGGAGCATCAATGAGAGATGGGTAAATCAGGCAGAGCCACTTTTTACAGCTGCTGTGTTTACTAAGGGCATCTATAGCCAGAGCTGTCAATTGGCAAGCAGAAGCCAAAGCTCTTTGGGAGACAGAAAGAAAAACTTCTGCAGCAGTAACATAAGAAAAAATGCTCATGCCTTCATGAGCTATGACTCATATTTTTCACAGGTGGAAAAGCTGTCAACTCACTAAAAAAAAAAAAGGAAAATCAAAAGTCCTTCTGCTATGAACATTAGAAAGCTCCTTCAGAAAAATATGTTTTTTCTTTGTCATGGATTGGAATTTCTTTTTGATTGGAAAAAAAAATGCTTATTAGTGGGAGAAGTGAAATGCCTCCCCATTTTAGAGCTTCAAACATGAAAAGGTTAATGTCCCGTCCCAGCTGTGACAAAAGGCTGCTTATTCCTTGTGACTCCATAACACAAAAGTAACTAAAGACATAAGAAACAATCATTGCAATGGCAACTTCAGATGAAAACAATCTGTTTTACCTGAACTAGTTTAAATTCTCTAATGTCAACCATTATACTAAACCACAGCCAGTTACAGATCAAAACACAGCAAATATGTAAAAGCATGAGGCAACTTTTGCAGCTCTCTAGGACTGAAAGGGAAGAAGTTTGTGTATCAAGCTGCTAGAAGGGTATGGATGTGGAGGCAAAATCTAATCACCCAGTCTGAAATGTGGCTATTGCCCTGGAAACAAAGACATTCAGATACATAGCTTTTCTGGAATTTTGTGTATCCCAGAGCATGTGGTCATGTCAATAAGAATGGCCATAGTGATGTAAAACAGTGCCATGTCCTGGTCCACATGTTCCTTAGTGCCAGAGTCTGCCAGCCACCTCTTGTGCTGGAACAAACCTGCTTGGCTAATGAGGTCTGACAGGACCAGGGTCCAGGTAACAGTGTTGTGGAAAGCAAAGCAGAACAAAACCACCAAGGCAATCTATTATGAGCAATAACTTGGTGTTATAGTAGGCTGATAAGAACAAATTCTGCTTGAAAGAAATCCTCAAAATACATTTCCTTAAAAGTGGCATATTTGTTGTTCATGTTTAACAGAACCCAGTGTTATAAATCTGTGTATGTAACACTAGGAGGACCTGACTAACTGTCCTGTATGTGTGGGGCATCGTTTTGCTTTGGGCTGTTATACATTATAAAGTCACTCTAAGACAAATGTCTACTTTCAAAAACTGGAAACTTTAATATCATTGCTGACATAATTCAACATAGAGTAGACTTGAGTCAAGGGAGAGCCAATGTATTCATTATTCTGTGTTTAATTTTGCAACATCTTTTTTTTTCTTGTCAAATCTACAGTAACTTTTCAGAACTTTCAGCTTCTGGTTAAAAGGAGTCAATTTAACATGGTGAGAGATTCAGATTTGTTGAGAAGCCTCAAGCTCCTTTCTAAGGAGGGCTGAGTGGAGAATAGTTAAGTCTTTAGGTATTCAATGTTTTTCTGCAACCCAGGTAAAAAAAAGTCATGCTTTAATAAAAAACCCAAATTAAAATTCAGATGAACAAAACATTATTTAATTTTTAAATTTTGGAGTGCTTGGTTTTGTTGTGGCCCACCATTTTTGGAGCTGTCAACTGTGTAGGGCTGATGCAAAAGCTGTGAAGGCTTCAGTAAAGTTATAATGAAGAGGTCCAGACTAATCACTGGTACTGCACTGCCCAATGGCATCGCCAAGTGTTTCATCAAGGTTGGGGGCAAAGGGGGGATTTTCCTTTAACAAACTCCAAGCATCCAAGGAAGCTTGCAGCTTCGCTCTGTGAATGAATGATCTAGCATATGCTTTCTCTCTGTTCTGTGTACTTTTTCTCTGTTTTCCTTTCTGCTTCTCTCAGGATCAGCCAGCTCTACTGGCCAAGTGGTCAGCTATGCTTCGGAGGAAGCGCCCATTCCACCCATCCATCCAGGTACAAAGCCTTCCTGCCACCTGGTGCCTGACAATCCCGGTGCTTGCTTCCTCCTCACCCACCCTCTTCTCCAGACTTCACCCACCAAACTGATCCTTCCATGACTATTTCATCCTCTGCACAAGAGGCTGGATTTTTTTTCACAAAGCGTATTTATTTTCTTTCTAACCTAATGTTTCTGCCTCCCTGGAACAGCCTGGCCAGGTTCACAAGAATAAGGTTGTATTTAATTAGCCCAGCATACTTTAGACAGGATTTTAATACAGCAGAATTGGCCATAATTTACACCCTCCAGAACTGGAGGCTCTTGCTCAAGCCTGTGACTTGCTGGGGCCCATGGTCTGCACATAGCATGTGAGACCATTGTGTGACAGAGCATAGGTGTGGGACTGGGATTTGTTTAGGCCAAGAAGACACCAACTGCCCAGCTTTACAGTGCTATTCCCAGCCTTGTGTATTCTGTTGTTTTCTGGTAAGCCCTAGGTGGAGGACCCTTGTGACTTCCTTTTGCAGGCACTCACGTAACACCTGCAGCTCTTCCCTGTACAATCTGTTGGGTGCCAGTGCATACAAGACAGCATTCTGGTATGGGGGGAATGGTTGTTTACCTGCAAATGTGGCTGAGGCAGTGAGAGGAGCAGTAACTGCATGACAGCCATTGTATTTTTTCCTAATGGAGCCCAGTACTCTGTTTCTGGGCTACTCACAGGATTTCTCAACCCCACCAAACCTGATGTATGCAGGTCAGCTTGATCTGCAATGTCATCTTTTCAGCATCCTTCTGCCTTTATGGTTTATATTTGACAAAAGAGCAGCTTCCTGGTGTTTTCTTTGCTATTTCTGTGCTTCTTGCTGACCATCTTTTGTATTCCAAATGTCTTGCCAGGGAGCAGAGAAGACCAGCTGCTCCCTGTGGGAGAGACAGGAGGTGAGCGTAACAAGGCAGCCCCTGCCCTATGGTCCCTGAGTGAGACAGACACAGGGAGGGCAGCTGGGTCAGCCAAGAGTCTGGATCATCAGGCAAGTCTGCTCATAAGTCAGGTCTGGGGTCAAGCCACTCCCCCACTCACTGGGGTCAGAATCAGCCTCAACAGTAACCAGGGTCAGGCATGATCTGTTGATTCCAGGCAAGTCCAGAGTGGACAGATAGATCTGAAGCCAAGCTGGGAAGGCAGTTCTGCAGGTAGGACAGCAAGGTCTATGGCCAGGCACAGGCACAGCTGTCACAGAGCTGGAGATCAGCACTCCTGTGATACAGCCCAGGACTAACCTGAAATGGGGGTCCCAGACCTGTGGGCAGAAGCCGTGGGTAGAAGTCCCAGAAAGGCTGCTTAGGGACATTGAAGCCTGTTAGTGCCCTTAAGGCCCTCTGTGGTAATATTTTCCATCAGCTGAGCTACGAGGAAGGCTACCAGAGTGTTTTGGATTATTACAGGAGAGTGACAAGCGTGTTTCGTTCACCGTGGGTGTAACCACCTTGCAGCAGCACCTGTCACTTCACATCCTGCTCATGCAGCAGCTTCACCTTACTTATGCCAGAGTAAGTTAGGCAAGTGGACTTGAAAAGCTCCTAAGCCAACATGGTAAAAATCTGGAGGAATTTGAACACCGCTTCTGGAGCCACAACTGCCAGATGCTTCCAAAGTATCACTTGGACATGTCTGGCTATGCCCTGGGCCAGTATGATGTTTCGTGGTATTTGAGTCACCTTATTCTTTCCTTGCAACTACAGTCTCAGAACTGGGTTTTTTTTGGAAAATGATTGTTCCCCAAGTGAGGCAAATTAACTGGCTCGCAAACAAGCCTCTTTAAGGCTTAGTTGTCCATTGGTTGCTACCTCTATCCTTATACTGTTTCTGTCATGCTCAAAAGGAGATGCAGTTCCATACAGCTGGCCAAGACCTGGGTTTATTTCTGAGAGTGCCATTCCCTGTGTAGGCTCAGTCATGTCACTTGCTTTGTCCCTTTAAAGGCCGGTCAAACGGAGTGAAACACTTGCAAAATTAATGGGCCATAGCCTTATTTTGCTTATGTGTGTAGTGGACTTTGAAACAGATCAGAAATGTGCACTTTTTGCCATAGTTATTACTAGTATTGAACTCGAGGCTTATCTCAAGTAACAATTCTGAGATAATAACTTAGCACTATTTGGGCTTCCCTTGGCTGGATCTCCGAACATATTCTCTGATGCCTTCCTGCTTCTTGGAAGCTACTGGTTATTACATCTCATGCAATTGCAGATTAGAAATAACAAGAAAAGGGGGAAACCATGGCAGGCACGGTGGCAAATCAGCCAGTGAGCTCTTATCTTCGAAGAATTTCACTTCAGACTCCTTCTAAGACAATTCCCTTTTAGTCTGCATGGCTCCAAGGTAACCCTTAGACAGGTCCTGGCTGTGTTCAATTGATCCCATCATACTATGGTTTTTCCTTTTATCAAAGCCCCCAGTTTTACATACTACTTCCTCAACCCTGTTTTCCTTACTTTAGCTCATGGATCTGTCCTTGTGTCCTCTCTCAATCTCTCTGAACTCTCCTAGGTCTTAGCACCCAGCCAATTCCTCATCACAGTTCCTCTGCGTGGGCTGACCGGGTACAGGGAATGCCAGGTGCGGCACTGGCGCTATTACACCGTGAATGGAACCAAGCTCCTCTCCTCCGTGCGGGACCCTGAGGAGCTGCATCAGTGGCTAGAGGTGGAGCAGTTCTCAAAAAGCCTTCAGCAGTGGCATGAAGAGGATGTGAACATCGAAGGTGATCTGGTTCCAGCCAAAGTCCTTATCGTCTTCCGGGAGCTAGTGGAGAAGTCGATTGTCTCCTGTAACCTCTCCCGTGAGTTTGGTGGGGACACGTGTATGGGAAACCATAACACACACAAAATGTTTGGCTTACATGGTCAGAAGCTGAGCAAAACCCTCCAAAATCAGGAAGCCTTCAAGTTATTGCAGTGGCATACATAGATCTGCATTGAAGAGAGAACTCAGTAGTTCTTGGGTTCTTCATAGCCAAGATATTACTCCTTTCTTAGGAATTTGGGTAGGGTCTCCAGCAACATCACCCTCACAGTTCAACTCAGAGGCAGCCCAGATAACTTTTAGGAGTTTGTTTGGGAAAAAAATCTTTCTCTGCTATAGCACCTGCAATATATTTAGATTATCAAGGAACGTAGTATAGGAAAATTGGATACCAGGAAAGTACGTAAGTCTGAGGAGAACGTGTTTGAAGATTTATAGGGCAGATAATGCTCTTGGGAAACCTTAGCTGCCCACAGCTTTCCAGCATGGGATGGTGGGAACTAAGTAGAAGGGCTTCTGCTGAATCAAAGTATGTTGGACAAGTGCTCTTTTCCCCAGTGTCCAGGTTAGTCCTGTGGTGTCTTTTCCCATAGCATGTTTCCAGGATGACTTTACTCATCAGCAGCCTAATGAGTCTTCTGTATTTCAGAACAATAGAAGCCATTTCCACTCATCTGATTGCATTCTGTAGTCACAGCAAAGAAAACCATGTTGAGGTCAAGCTCTGCTAGTTAATGGCATTTTTCTTAGGAAATACTTGTTATCATAGCAATGGAAAGGTGGGTAGGAATGAAATTTCACCATTGAGGCTCACAAGAAAGACCAGCTAGAATGGGCTTGCCTTCAAGGCTTTACTTATGTGAAAGTTACTGTGCTGAGCAGCACTCAAGTTGTTGAGTCAGGAAAGGTACTTCCGAGGATTCCAGAGAGTGATGTTTGAGTTGATGATTCTGATGCCTTTTCTGTAAGGTCTACTGGGAGGAGATGAGCTAACATGAAGTCAGAATAAACCATTTTTATTTGTTTCTGTGAAGGACGGACTTCCTTCATCCCACAGTATGGCTTAAGTTACAGAAAAACTTCACTGATTTCATTGCTTCCCTGTTTTTTAATTCTTTGAGCACAAGCAAAATCAGTTTTTGAGGTGTCTCACTTTCCATTAGTGGAAAAATAGGTGTAAGCATTGCAATACTTTTGGAAATGCCATGAACATATTTATGCTGATACAGAAGTTGCTCTAACACTTCACCTGCTAGGGATCCTTGTTGGGAACTTGGGAGCAGAACAGTTCCTGTTTTGATGCCAGGTTTAGCTCAGCAGGGAAATAGCACATAGATTCTGAAGTTCTGGTTGGGATGGACTCTGCAAGGTAATTCACCCCATGAATTGCTCCTTAGCCCATGCCAATCAACATGAGGTGGGATAACACACTGCTCTTTAAACTGCTTATGTTCATCTGCTCAGGGTTTTACTTCAGTGGGTTAGAGGATGAACACGCAATTGGCTCAGATGGCAGAGCTGAAGGGATCCTGCCAGAGTGACTGGGCTAGAAACTTCTTCCATGAACACAGCTGGACCAACAGGAAACATCTCACAAAGTCTGTTAGTTGCAGTTTTCTTTCCTTTCTGTACTCTTAGATCGTGTTGTTCCCGGAGATGAGCCACTCTTCTTTCACACTGAGGAAACTTCTTTCCTCCAAATCACCTTGGAACTAACTCTTCTTAACACTCAGTGATGTAGCAGTTAGCCTTTTCTGTGTGATTGCTCTGCACAACAGACCATAATGTCTGGTATTGTGTTCTGTGCATCTCCAGAAACAAAACTTACAGATACCCCACAAAGCATTCTGAATGACTGGCAGTGGTAAGTGTGATCTGACAAGGGTCTGATCTCAGGGTCTCTGAAGGAAGAAGAACATCTTTAGGTGGGAAGCATTCGTCTGGTCCTCTCTAACCTGCAGTGATCTCCTTGTACTGTACCATTAGAAATGTTAGGTTGCACCACTTGTCTGGCTTTATTTTTATGGAGCTGATCCTAGGATTTAAGAGGACCCACAAAGGAAAAAAAAAAAGCATGGTAATTGAGCATAAAGTTGAGAACTTAGTTGTTCTTTCATCTTCTTCCTGTTCTCATTTCTGGGATAGATTTAGATGGATTTAGGGTTTTTTTTATATTCTGCTTATGGCATTGAAGAGGAAGTGTTAAGGCAGACCAATAGAACTTCAAGGTCCTAGACAGCCTCTTGCCTGGCTTGTGGAAAAGGACCTTTTTATCTGTATTATCTTCTCTTACTGTTGTTTCACAGATAAAGTGACAGTCCTGGAGAGCTTCAGCTCAGTGGTCCGGGTGGCTGTGGAGACATCAGAATCCCAGGTTGAGGTGGAGCTGGTCCCTGCTGTGGAAATTCCAACTTGCTGGCCCGAGAAAGCCCGGTGGCCTCGTTGCCTTAAGCGTTGGCCTTCCCAGGAAAAAGTGCAATGCATCAAGGTAAACAGTGTAAAAAACACCCTTAACTCTGGGATGGAATTTACCTGTCAGGTGTCTGACAGTGTTTTCCCAAAGGAAGAACTGCATGGTGATGGTTTAGATGTATCTCTAAAAAGAGAAGGAATGTCTCAAAATATTCTGTCAGATTTTATTTGGATTTTGTTTTTCCCCCCTCACAGTGGTGAATTCTATAGAAAAAATCTGAGTTAACTTTTTATTGCACGAGTCTCTAGCAAACAGTTCTGCCTGCATCACACAGCTCTGACGTGCATCATTCTTGCTGTTCTGCTCTGCCTCATGTAATCCTTCAGCAAATGGGCTGCTGTCTTCCAGTTTTCCTTCCAGCTCTATCCCATCTTTCCTTACAACACTCATGGCTGGATTTTGGCCTTCAGTGCAGCCCCAGTTCCTGCAGGTCCCATTCTGCCCCATAAGTGGTCCTGCAACCCACTTATGCACAACCTGCTTCTCCACAGGAAAGTGCCTGCAGAGCTGCACCTCTGTTTTAGCAGCACTGCTGGTACTGTGCCTGGTGGCTGTAGAGCAGGATCTCCCAGCAGTAACTGAGCCCAGCACACAAGGAAACAATGCAGAATGTGTGTTTAATCAACTAAGAATTAAGATTGGAGCATGCATCATGTTTGCTGCCTCTGCTAACCCTGTTTAGAATAGGCTTTAAGAGATGTTGCAGAGGCTTTTGTAACCTCTCTCTGCATTGCTGGGAGAAGGTTGCCTCTAATCTGCTGTCACACGTCCCCTTTTGTTCACAGTCGCTGGGTTTTGACCTCCTGGCCCGCTCTAATTATCACTGGCAGCTGTGCTTCTCCCGTGCTGAGCACATCCTCATGGAGGGGCTCGATGAAGATGGTGGTTGTCGCATGAAGTGCTTCAGGGTCATGAGGCAGATGAAGGAAGATGTCTGGTGTGCTGGAAATAAGCCTGTCATCACAGCTTATCACCTTCAGGTAGGCATCACCCTGATACCAACATACAGTCGCGGGATCTGTTGCAGTGGCTTCCATCCAGTAATGTCAGAATGTTGTGGTGTAAATCACTGTAGCATCTGTGTCACTTCTAAGGTAACTGTCAAAACTGCAGTACCTTTTCATTGCTTTACAGTGGCAAGGAGTGCACTAAATATGTGTTCCAAACTTCAATAAGAAACTAAGGCCTGTAGGAACATTATGGTTGCAGCAGTATAAATAATGTTAGAGTCAAGGCCCCTGCTCTGTTTCAACTTCACATTGTACTGTTGTCTGTAATTGCACACTTATTTCCTGCTTCTTGACTATCCCAGCCATCTATATCCATCTGTCTCTCTGGTGGAAAATGGTGCTTTTTTTTAATTTGTGGATATGCACCAAACAAAACTGTCTTAGGTAAGCATTATTAATTAATTAGGTGCAAACCACAGTTCTGGTGGTGTTTCACCTGGGGTAGGAAGGGAAGAAACAGGTAAAGGAGTGGTGGCATCCTCCCTGCACCTACTTCAGGGTTCAAGATGGCTTCAAACGAGATTTGTGAAGAAGAGAGAGAAGACTGCTATGACTGTGTTGCCACCTCTGACAGCTGCAGACAGAGATGGGCCACTGGCAGCACCATTTCTCAGACCACAGAGCAATCCTGTTCTCCAGGACTTCATCCTCTTGGAGTTGTACTTTTCCCACCTTGAAGCCTCAAGCCACCAGGTTCCCACAGTAGTTACTGATCTCTTGGTGTCCGAAACCAGGTGCAATGCCAAGATTTCTCCTAAAGAAAAAGCTGGTGACCATCAAATGTTGTTACAGTCATGGCATTACTCTAAGTCAAGATGGAGTTAAAAAAAAAAAAAATGAGGCTAATTATAGCTTAGCTGAATGCAAAACTCCTCAGTGCCTGTAAGAACAACCTGGTGGGAAAACTGTCATATGTAAGGCAAAGTGGAAAACCATTTAACCATTAGTAACTTTTTTTTTCCCCTGGCTGAAGGAGCAGATGGGCAGGAAGTGCTGTTGCATGGACTCTTGATCAAAGTAAAAAACTATTTGGAATCTCTTCAGTTCTTTACTGTAACTCTACTTCAGGCTTTTATTTCAAGAGAGGATTGGTTTACCAGACAAAAAGAATTTTTCAAAATTACTCACATTAAAAAGAAAAACAGGAAAAAAAGAAAAATGGAAGAAACAGTCAGTGGATAAACCAGCAGTTGAGCAGAGGCTTAGTGTTAGGTTTCTTCATGTTGTCAGGTTCCCCCTGTCAGAGATATACATCAACTAGGATTAAACAAGACTCCATATGAGAAAGACCCTCTATGACAGAGGAACTCTGCCTCCCAGAAGCTGTGAAAGCCAGAGAGGAGCAAGTAACTTCTTTTGCTTACCTGCATCGGAATGAAGTTCAAGATCTGGAAGTTCAAAAAGATCTAGGTACATTCTGAAAGCCAGCTCTATGCTGTTGGTAGACAGCTGGCAGTTAGGGACATAAATGCTGAGGATAAATCACCTGTTTGGGCAGCTGACTGAAGAAGCAGTGCTGTTTTCCTTGCCCCCAGAAACTTGCCAGCAACTGCTGCTCGTGGATCCTGCTGAAGTAGTTTTAGTCAGAAGATAACTGCTCTGCAAGTCTTGAAGGAGCAGCTCTCAGAGAGTTACAGCTCGAATTCCTCACTCTGTCTTTGTTCCCTGGTGACATTCAAGAAAAGTCTTTGTGGTTATTGCAGCTGTGAACAAAAAAAAATTTCACATTTGAAAAACTGTTTGAGAAGAAATTTGTCAGCAGAACAACTACAGATGAAATTCTACCTCTGCAGAAACAGACAAGTTGAAGGCTGTGGTTCCACCACCTCTCACAATGTCTGTGAGTCTCTTTTTGGGTAGCTGAATTTGCAAAATAAAATTGGGATTCCGAGGACAGTTAAGGGATTTAGCAGAATTATTGAACTCAGAATAGGTGATTCTGTACTTCAAAAAATTCTTTCAGGCTGACCAAGGCACTCAGTATGGCTTTTTTGGTACAATAAGTCTAGGTTCCTGGAGAAAATTCTTCTCGGTCATGGAATAGTCTGAGAAAATTCCACATGGGCAGTGTAAAAATAATACTATAAGAGCAATAACCATATGCATTTTGTTATTTTAACTATGTATTTCTCGAACATTAAATTGCATAAAATACTCTTGGGGGAATAGAACATAAGACATGCAGTAGGTGTATCACATGTCAGAAAAAAACAGGCAGGATGTGACCAGAAAGCAAGCCTTGCACCTGCAGTAGCTTCTTGGAATTTCACTCTGTTTAGGATGCAGATCTTTGTGTCTTCAGCACAAATACAGCTGAAGCTAACAAATAATTATGTTGATCTCATTATGTTCTGTCACTCCTTGCACCTACTGGCTTCTACACTTGCATAATAGGCCATTTTCTACAGCCTAAAATGCCTGGCATTTCTACAGAGGCTCCTGCTGGAGGATGGCAGAAAGGCTGAGATTATTTTAGCAAGATCATTTTCCTTGGGCTCCTGGCTCAAGTCAGTGGAGAGTGGCTCCTCTGGGGAGAGATCCTAACCAGGCACCTCCAAGCTGCTCTGCCTGGTCCCCAGAGGAGACTTTAGCAGGGAACCCTCCACTGCAGAAATGTTAACACGGGGAGGTAGCAGTGCGAGTCTCTATCATTTCCAAGGCTGTCAGCCATTTACCAGCACTAAAACTGCCTTAGTAAGCTGTGTGAGCCCTCGACAGAGCCTCTAACACATCTTCTCTCCCATCTGCTTCTTGCAGACAGTGCTATTCTGGACGTGTGAAAAATACCCACGCACCAAGGATTGGCGCTGCTTCCCTGAAGCCTTTCTGAGGCTGGTACAGAAGCTGCACAAGTGTGTAAGCCAGCACTTCCTCAAGCATTACTTTCTCAAGAACACCAATCTGCTCAAATATGCCAACACCAGTGACCTGGACCTGGTGGCCAGCAAGCTCGCAGTCTTCTTGGAGAATCCTGTTTTCTGCCTGGACTAAGGCACACAAAGGTCTCGCCCCAACCCTGAGTCGATGCCCCAGCTCCTCTCCCCACCTGTGATTGTTCTCCATGTCCTTCCAGTAGCTGTTGCAGCTGGCTTTTTAAGACAGTTGGCACATGCAGCGCGAAAGAGAAGTGTCGAGCTGGCAGCAGTGGGCGGTGGAAACTGATGGGAGGTATCACTTGATGCCCAGCTGATCTAATTTGCTTTCAACAGTGACAGCCTCCCTGGAAGCTACAGCCAGTGAAACCCAACTTTGTGTGTCAGTCAGAGCAGGCAACTGCCTTGTTCTGTGTCTCTAGTCTTGTGGCACTTAAGCTCAAACGCAGTGCAAAGGAGTCTGGCTCTGCTGCCTCTGTAACCTAGCACACGTGTTGTTGCTGCAATCGCCTTTCTCACAAGGACAGCGGGTTTAATTGCCCACTTACCTCACAGGCCAGCTCTGCAGAAGGGCAGAGGAACATTTCCTAGGTGTTCTGAAGCTGGAAGCTTTCTCGGAGGCACTCTGATGCCTCCATCTCCAATTCAATGAGATCCTGCTCCTGTAGGATCCAGTAGGAATATAACCATGCTGCTAGTGTCGAAGGGCTCAATGGAAGCAAGAGGAGGAACAGTGGGTTTTGCTGCTTTATCTTTCTCTCCTCCATTTATATTTTTCTTCCAATTGCTTCAAACATGTCTTTTTCTTGTTTGCCTTTGCCAGCTGTGTTAGTGCCATACAATCAGGGGGCTTTGCCAGGGCTGATTTCACTCCCATCCCTGGCTCCATCCAGCAGGCTGGAGGAGGAGCAGGTCTTTCCTTAGTTGTTAGCACCCACATTTTTTTGTATTTTTGGGTGCCATGCAGAAAGAGAATATTTTTCAAAGGCTCTTAGCTCCAAGACCCCCCGTGCTTTTCATTTTGTGGATGTTTCAAAGGACAATGAATTTTAGTATTTCCAAAGAACAGAGCTTTAGAATTAATATAAAGAATGCTGGTTTTAATGTCATTAAATCACTGAAACGAAACCAAAATAGGGGTGGGTTTTTTGGGTTTGGTTTGGTGGGGGTTTTTTTGTCACACCTGTGCAGGAAAGCAGAGAAGTCCTTTGCCAGGGGGTGGCGGAGTCGGGATGTGATCCCGCGCTCCCGGAGCTGCGGCGCGGCGTCTCCCCCTGGTGGCGGGCGGCGGTACAACCACGCGTCTGCCCCGCAGCCTCGGCAGCGTTCCTGCCGCGGGCCCCGCCGGGACCGGAGCGCCCTGCAAGGAGTCCAGGGGGGAACAGAGCTGGCAGGAGGAGTGGCAGGTATGTCCTGTGAGGAGCGGCTGAGAACTTTGGGCTTGTCAAGTTCCGAGAGGTGGAAGGCGAGCAGGGACCTCATGGCCCGCTACAGCACCCTGAGGAGGGGAAGAGGAGAGGGAGGTGCCTCATCCTTTCTCCCTGGGATCCAGCGATAGAACACATGGAAATGGCTCAACTCCTCCGAGGAAAGTAGTCGATGCTGCAAGCATGTTTAAGAGGCTTTTGGACAACGTCTTTTAATTTTTGGTCGGCTCAGAATGGACGAGGTGACCACTGTAGGTCCCTTCCAACTCAAATAGTCTGTTCTGTTCTGTCCTAATCTACTCTATCCTGTCCTTCCCTTCACCCAAGAATAGAGCAGGCTTTCTACAACAAATCTTGAGCAGAGTAGATAGCGGTCAGGAAGGATCCTAACTGTCCTAACTGGTCCTGGTCTCCTGCATCAGATCCTACCACGTACAGTCCTGATCCTGCCGTGTAAACCGGCACCCTCTTTGCTCAGATCCTCGCAATACTCTCCAAGTCACCTTTCCACGTGGGTAACTGCGTTGTGTGGAACTCTTTTGAACAGTTATTTTCTCTTGATAAACCTTTGTTCTCCAGGCTCCCTAAATGGGACACAAATGTCAGTTTCATGATGACACCTCCTGTTGAAGTGTGGCTTTCCCGTTTCCTGTATTTTCTCTGAATTCGGTAAAGTGCAAGGAGATGCCAATCTGCCAGGTAGAGTCAGGCAGCTGTGGCAATGAAGTAATGTCTCCTTCTTTCATCTTGGTTTTGTTTTGTGGTTGAAGGGCTGGCTTCTGAAGTTAGAGGAGGGCAAGAACAGTTTAGACTGTTTAAGGACAATGAAAAATGTTCAGAGCTGTTAATCCCAAATTTGATGTTTTACTGCTCTGATGTATGATCCTTTTGGGATTTAATTGTGGCTGTTGAAGAATTTATCTCCCTTTATAGCTGGGTGAGAAAAATGTTTCAGTGGTAATACCTTAACTTGGATGCAGCTGTGTATCAGAGTCCTCAGCTGCTGTGGTTCACAGCCTGCTGTGAAGCAAAACCATGGGCATGCACCGTGTGCTGCACAGCCATGACACAGAATGTTCCACTGCTCAGCCAGAGTAGCAGCCTCTTACAGCCAGGAATGACTCAGCAAAGCCAGGAAATAAGCACAGAATGTGATGGACCCCTGCTCTGAGCCAAGTCTGAGCAGTTTGTGCTCTGTTTTCTTCTTGTTTACACAAGCAAGTGCATCAGCTAGCATATGCTGCTGCAGAAAATATCCTTGTCACCACTGAAACATGGAAGGTACATTACTGTTGACCACAAAGACACAGGAACAATACCCCAGCTTTTTCTCCAGGAGAGCAAGGTGTGATACAGCTGGCCACTAGCAAAGGGAAAGGGCTTTGAGGAAAGGACTAATGTGTTAATGGAAGTAGTTGAATACAAGAATTAATTCCTCTCAGAGACATCTTTGAGATACTATCTTGTGTCATCTCATGCAGGTCTGCCTGGGTGTGTGGGGTTTTGTTGTGAGGAAGTTTTTTGTGGTTGTGGGAGAGTTGTGCAGGAGGTCTCTTATTAAAAAACCAAACTTGCCAAATATATTTGTCACATTTCTTACCACAGTAAAACTTTCTGCAAATAGCTTTTCACTTACACACCAAACCTGGTTGCAAAATCTTGGCCTCATCCCAAGATTTTCCTCCAAAAAGAGATACCACATTGTGTTTTGGCTACAGAATAAGTTTTATGTTTCATATTTATAGTTTCTTTTTTTAAAGTGAGTATCTGGATAAATACAGACTTTCTTGAAATAGGTTTAATCAAAAATTCTATCTTTGTTCAGAGCATCTGGAAGGAATGTGATGACCATTTTCTCTCCCTCTCTTTTCCATTGCTTTCATGAGTATTTGCTGCATTGTCAGCCCTCACCACAGTCAGCATTGCTCTGTCCGTCAGAAATTTCAGTTGAATGTATTTATTTTATTGTATAAAACCATACAAAACTCACGGTGTTTCAGTCTTTTTACTCAGCCTGCCTTGTAGTCACTAGAGGGCAATGTCTCTCTGAAGCACAAACACAGACGTAGGATCTCGCTCTTAAAATCAGCGTCTTGTTATTATCAGCGAGCTGAGACAAACGAGCTCGATTAATGCTGAGTTCTGTTGCCAAAAAGGAGAGACAAGACCATGGGAGAGCTTTCTAATAAATAGCAGGACTTGGGTAAAAAGTCTCTAAACTTTAGAAGCCACCCTAAGAGCCAGAATATGGATTTATTGTTACTGATGGTCTTGCAGTAATTCCCAACAGCCTTCGATTGGGAAAGCACCAACAAGCAAAGTGCAGGCAGGCTTCTGGGAAGGAGGGAACTTGCAGGAATAGCTACTGCCCTGCTCCATTAAGGTCTTGCCCTCTCTCCATGGGGCTGGGCCATGACTCCCATGTGTGCCTACCCCTCAGGCTCTGTCTCCCTCCTTTATTCTCCCTCCTCCAGAAAAAAAAAATATTTTCTCTGAACAAGTTTTCTGATGCCACCCCTTTGGCTCTGGTGGCAATGGTTATTTCTCAGTGCACATCAAATCTCTTTTAGTTCATGGAACCCAGGTGTACACAGAGGCCATTACAGACCATCTATTCATCCTCAGTTATATTCCATCTTTAGTTTGAAATGGTGCCTAGCAATGAAGTTAGAGCACCTTGCAAACTTTGTTCCTAGTGGGAGCAGCCTGGCCTCTCTGACTAAAGCTGAGACATAGACAGTGATAGATAACAGGATAATTCTGCCTTCAACTAAATATTTTTCTGCTTACCAATGCTAGGGTTTCTGGGTTTGAGAAGAAACATATTTTCTATTATTATACCCCACTCCCACTCATCTGAGGTCCTTGCAATGTCACATGAAATAGTGACACAGCAGCCAGTGCTCAAATCATGGTAAGAGAGCCCACTCACCCTGTCAGGCCAACCTGTGCCATTACTGTAGGAGGTGTGTGGTGCCCTTGACCCCTTTGGGATCTGACTTCTCTGGCTGGAATAATATGCACAATTTCAAAGGAAATGAAACAGCTCCAGATAGCAAATGTGTTTTAGCCTGTTCTGACCCAAGCCATTGCAGCACAAAGAAATGGACAACACTTCTGTCGTGTTACAGGTACTTGTCAACTCTGCTCCAAGCAACATCTTTGAACTGAAAGAAAGGACAGGATCAGCACCTGGCTTTGAAAGCATCTCCTGGATGGGTGATGAAGAATGCACAGATGCCACCAGAGACCAAGCCTGTGGAGAATGCAGAATTTTTCACAGGAAAGATTCTCTAATTTACCATTATCATCTTCACAAATACGAATTACAAGGAAATGCATTAAGGAAAGAATTTATCAGATTGAAAGGCTTTGTAGTAATTAGAAAAAAGAATGGCATCTTCCTAGGCTCCCCTGGGTGGTGGTAATTACCAGCTGCACAGCTGTGGCTTGTGCCACTTGAAGATTTCTGGACTAAAAATCTTAATATCTTTTTGTTTCCATTCTTAGAGAAGCTACTCTTGGAATCGGGCAGCGACACAGGCCAACAGCTCCGAGCAGCATGAACTGAGCCTGCTTCAGCCTGGGAGGGCACCACTTTAAATACAGGGTGGTCCAGAGCCTGATCCCCAGCCATGGCTCAGTTGCATCTGGCCCAGCACATTTTTCCTGTTGCCTTGGAGGAGATGGATACCATTTCTTATCCAGCAACTCGAACAGCCAAACCTCTTCTTCCACAACTGCAGGCAGCCTTATGCCCATCTGCTTCTGCAGCACATCCCAGCAGCAGAGGGCAGGCCAGAGCTCCTTCTGGTCCCAGTATTGTCACCAACACAGCTGGGGACCTGAAGGGCAAGCCTGCATGCACTGCAACCAGGGATGAAATTTGGTTAATTCAAAAGAGCTTAAGAAAGTCCAGTTCCAAGTTAGTAGTGAACCAAAACAAGAATGCAGCTCAGAGGAAATTTTTAAAAATCCATGGTAAAAATTGCTAAGGAAATGAGCATCAGTGTTGAATTCCTGGGATCCCATTTTAAAAGGGTGAGGACATATAGCTGGGAGGAATGTCATCAGCCACCAAATCCATTTCCTGCTCTTCCTGGTCCTTTCCCCCAAATTAACCAAGAGCTGTTTGAAAGGTAGATAGATACTTTGCCCCTGGTTCCTGAGGCAGGCAGATTATTTCAGACCACAGAGATCATTAGGAGCCTTCTTTGAACTTTCAGCCTAAATGTGTTCACAGCCAGTCCAGTCTGGTTTGAACCAGTACAGATCAAGCTGCTGGTCACCCTCCATAGGGTTTTCTGTCTGTGCAACCATCACAAGGGTAATCATCAGCTCCCTTGCCTTTAGCTGAGTGTGACTCCATGTGCCAAACTCCATGGTCTCGTTTTCTCTGGTAAAACCTCTGTTCCAGTCCTGCTCTACACTGAGTGTAACTCATCTCTGCACAGATAACCAGGGTTGTTTGCGGCCTTCCAGATGGAGCCTCACCAGTATCTGCTGTAATGGCATGCCACGTTGATAATACTAATCCATGCAGTATATCCCCTGTGCTGAAGAGGAAAGAACACACAAAGGTCAAGTTCCCTTAAAAAACAACTGCAGCTTCCAAGGAGGAGCGACTATCATCAATGATTTCCTTTAGCAAACCAGGATAGGCTGGTTGAAAGGCTTGCTGTGGGCTGGTTGTCTTGGAAGTGAACCATATTCCTGAGGCCATGGGCCAACAGCTTCATCATCTCCACAAGACCTGAGCTCAGGCCAGAATCAATGAGTCTGCTCCAGCCTGTTCCTCTCTGCCTTCTCCAGGCAGCAACCGGCTCTGGCCTGTAATTCTCCCACACTTCTTCCCCTTGAGTTAGTGGTAGACACCATTCCTTCTTGTAACACATATCCAGCTTTTACCTCTAAGCTGAAGAGTTTGGCCCTTTTCTAGCTGTGTCATTAAAATGCCGTAGACTGGAGAGGCAACAGATCAGTGACCAGAGCTAATAGCAGCAAAAGGGATTAAATGAACAATAGATCTTGAGCGATTTATGAATGCTATTAGCCACTGAGAGGGAATTATGTTTTGGCTGCAGTTCTGAGGGGGAAGGGTGGGTCTTATCTAGGCAGGAAGAAAAAAAGTGTCCGATTGTATTTGGATTACCAAACAACTATATTGATTTGCCATGTGATACATCTTGGGCTTTTATGTTTAGATCAGATGTAATAACATCTGACCAAAGACAAACCGTATTTTCTCTGTCTTATATTCAGACCCTCATGGCCAGACAATGATGTGGTCACATCTCACAGGTGCCAGTCACAGAGCATCTGCCCCCCTGCCTGACAGAACACAGTTCTCCATTAAAACTCCTGCAGAAAGGCAGGTCTTCTCTTAGAGAAGAAACACATTAGTTGCATGAGTGTTTCCTTGTAGCCCATGCGCCACATCCTGGGGATGGCACTGAACAAGCAATGCCTTTGCTTGCAGTGTCTCCTCTGCCTTTCATTTGATAGCTGACACAGTATCTTATTAAACTGCTTATCTTGGCAGCTGGGGCCATTTGTCATAGCATGATATGAAGAATCATAATCAGATTAAACCTCAGGATCGTATTGTGGAGACAGAGATTAGACTGGAGAATAAAGAGAAAGTTTTATTTTGTGTGACAGTGCAGAGTTGCCTCTGCTTGGGGTGGTAAGGAGGGCAAAAAGTGATTGTGGAGGTTCAAGCCTGAGGGGGTTTTTTTCGATGTCTCCCTGCTCAGTTTTGAGCAGAAGGGATTTAGCACCCACTTTGAAATAGGGAGTAGCTCTGCAGCCACCAGCCCCTCACTGCTTTCCTTCCCAAATGAGGGCCTGAATAGGGGGCTTGCATGGGGAAGGAAAGCTCAGGAGGTGTAAATGATGCCAGAAGCCAAAGCTGCATGTGCACTGAAGCATGGTACTTCTCGAACGGGGCTGCCCTTGGCAGTAGCCACTTAATTATCATTATCTCTGTGCTGAAGGCCCAGATCCTAGACTTGAACTGCTCTTCCCCAGTTCCTTCCTGTTCTACTGCATTTAGCACAGCATCCTATGAATCCTTCAGCAATCTGGGGGCAGGAGACACCCTCCAAAAGTCAGCAGGAGCCCCACAGTAAGACTATGCATCTAGGAGATCTTCTTGTGATCTCCTCTAAGCTGGTTTGGCTAGTATTAGAAGTAGCAGTAAGAGAGAAATTGGCAGGTTGGGAAAGGCAGCATACAGATGGATTTCTGGCATCTGTGCCCCCAGAAAGAAATGACCACAGGTCAGAGCAGCTCGGTCTCTGTTATGAGCCCATTTAACATACAGGAAAGACCCCAGCTACCACCAGCTTTACAATCAAACTCAGACCTCTGCAGTTCTTTCCATGGGTGTTATCTACTCACATGATCCCATGCACATCCCATCATCACCAGAGAAAACAGTGGGAATATAAAGACACTTATTTTCAAAAATGGTAGCTAGGCAGAGTCCTATCCCAAATGAAGTAAACAGATGTCAAAAAAGAGAAAAAAATGGGTGTATAAATTTTTAAACAACTGTACCTAAGACCATTGTAATTTCTGTTCCTGCACTCCCTCTGTTACTTGTTCTGGAGATATACTTAATGAATAATATATTATCTCACTGGCTTGATCTTTTGCTCAGATATTGTACCCTCTTTCTTCTCTTTTGTCTGCTCTCCATTCCCCAGTATTTTAGGGCAGGAGCCTCGCATACAAAGATCTTCAGTTTCATTGTGCTTCCTGAAACATAACACCATGCAAACCCTTGGCAAAACCTCAGAGTAACAAAGGAGATCCTGATCTGAACAGCTGGGAAGACAACAGAGCCTTTCCAGCCACCCAAGATAACTCCTGGGGTGATGAGGTGGTACTTGGGGAGGGGCAGATGGATGAGTGCTCCTTGTGAGTGCCACAGCCATGCAGATTGCTAATGACATCCCCTGGTTTAGGATGATGAAGTGGCAGCATGCAGGGGATGGCAGTGCCAGATGCTCAGTATATGGCTTCGGGGAACTCACACCCGACATTAACAACCAAATAAAGACGGCAGCAGACTGTCTTCCCCTCCTGGTGCCTGACAGAGACTGCAGAAGGGCACTCAACCTTGCAGCAGGGTGGAGTGGCTCTCTCTGCGTCCTCCGGGACAGACATAGTCCTGGGCTGTTCCTGGGACTTCTGCACAGCATGGTAACTTTGGGCAAGCTCCTGGACCCATGAGGAGCCAGAGAAGCTGCTCAGGAGGCAGAGCCTTTTGACGATACTTGGAGGTTTTTCTGCTCAGCCTACAGCCATGGTGGGAGTGGGGCACAGGCAGAAATCCTGCTCTGACTGGCCAAGCCCACCTTGGGTGTCATGGAAGCCTGAGAAGTGTTGTACAGCATAACAGTAACTGTGTGCCCCCAGGATCTGCTCCCCCTCTGGCACCACACACTCCCAAAAGCATCCCTGATGATGAATGAGGCTGCTTCCAGCAATGGCACCTCAAGTCTTAATGAAGATTTTAATAAGTGGTGATGATCATTTGCAATATTGGATATTCTATAATGTATGCACCAATCTAGTCTGGACTATATTTTCCTTCATCACATTCTCTGGAGGTACACAGGCAGCAAGAATTTGGGACAGAGCGCAAGCTCTCTCTGCCTGTGCTTCCAGCTGGAACTGAAGGCAGCTGCCCCTGTAAGTACAGTGCAAAATGAACTGCCCAGAGGAGCAGACTGGTCAAATGTTGTCCTCCTGTTGCCCTGGTGACTTTGTCAGCTAAGGTAGCCTGTGCTCAGGCACTGTCCTTGTGTTAAAGGCTCTCAAATGCAGTGGTGCTGCTCGAGCCCCCACGCTGAGAGGCCCCAGTCCTTATTGTGCCTCTTGGAGCTGCTGCAACAGGAGAACTTATTTGGAAGTGCTTTCAGTTAGGTTCTTCCAGGCACTGAGAGAGGAGAATCTGAGGCAAAGTGGTGAGGCATTAGAGCTGACAAAGTCAAACGACATGCCATACATGGATTTGGGACCTATGGCAAGGGAACACCTAAAAAGATGGGTACCAACCCTCTGGCAAATTGAAATACTTCAAGAGTTGTTAAAGAAACCCCAAAACATGATCAAAGACCTAAGATGATCGCTGCTCTTCCAGCTGCATATGAAACAGCCACATGGCAAACTGGACTGATGGAGGTTGGGTGTGACAGAGGTCAGGATGTGGGGATTGCTGGCATTTGGAGGTGGCAGCAGCCTCATCATGCAGCCTGGGCAAAGCCCTTAATGTGATCCCAGCATAGAGAAGCTGTGGCAACTGGTTGCTTTCATTTGCTAGGATTTAACAAGAGCAAAGTTTTTCCATTCAAAGTGGAGGACTACTTCCCTGTTTGTGTTCCAGTACTTAACATTCCCTTTTGCTTAGGAAACCACAGCAAAAGCTACTCCTGGTGTTCTAAACTTTAATCTCTTTGAACCTTCGACCTACAGTCAAAACAAGAAAATATTTCAATTTCAACAAATAGTCACTGTTGACATCCAAAATACGTGTAATTTATGAAAAACATACTAGCATACAAACCCAGTGTTTTCTTCCTGAGCTCTGTGTAGCACCTGGTTAGTGAACAGGAGAGCACTGGGGGCTTGAGGTGTTTCTCTAAACAGAAAAACAAATAGTAAGTTTTGGCAATACTCAGTAGTTGTTGAAATACAGCCTAAGGCAGTCTGGGAAAGCCCTAGTACTAATTTCTGTTTTACCCAGGGCACTTCAGGAATAGCTCCTTGTAAAGCTGGTGAGGTGCCCACAGACTTGCTGTGCTAAACCTTCACTGAAATTGCACACAAAATTCGTGGGTGTGAACAGGTATTCACAGAGAGACTGATCTGCTCTGTGACCAATAATAAAGGAAAACTGTAATATGTGCCAGAGTCTAGGGCTTAACAGGTAGAAACACCAATGTCAGCGCAGCAAGCATCTTGTAATGCTGACAGCAGGGCTAGGTGGGAGCAATACAATGGTTCTTACTTACATACACTGGACAACAGCTCAATCTAAACCTCATTCTATTGGAGGCTGCAGTTCAAACTCAGTTTTTATTGATTTTTTTTTTCCAGTGGTCTGCTCTTAGAAGCTGGAAAAGCCATATAACAGAGCCCGGTCAAATGAAGTGCAGAGGCTGGAGTCTCATTTGAAACACTTGTAACACAGACACATGGTAGTGCTTTGAAAGATGACCATTAAAATCAGCAGGACTCCCTCTTTTTCTTCCTTAAATTTATCACTACAACATGTTCAAAGACATCCTCAGACCCTCTCCCTGGCCTGGGCAAGACAGGAATTGAACCCACATCAACCCATCTTGAGAACCTGCAAGAACTGGGTAGAACTGCAGCTGGATTTAGCAGGATTTTTAAGGTGAGGGATCTGTAGTTTCTCCTTCCAAGCATGACCATTTGGCACTGGTGGAACTGTGCACTATTTTGGGAGGAGGGAGGGAGGTGTGATTGTGTTGTTGCATATTCCAGGCTTCTCTTTACTTGTATTGCTGCATAGGGTAAAAGGATGGCCTGTGACTTATCCTAGGTGGTACAGAGACCTGGACCCAGCTCTCCCAGTCTTCTGGTGTGACTCCTTAATGTGTGCTGAGCTGTGAAAGTCATCTGTGACTTTCGTCTGGCTGCTCTGTAGGCAGAAAAGCTGCTGCTGCTGCTGCTGCTAGTGAGGCTGTGTTGTTTTTCCCTCTGTTGATATTTGAAACTGTTAATGGTATGGTTTCCTTTCTGTTTGTTTGCTTGTTTAAGTCCTTCTTGGTGATTATAGAGTCATCTCTTGCCAAATTGCACTGGTCTGTCTGCACATATTTTGTGCCTTGGACATAAATATTATTTACAATAGTTTCTGGCTGTAAATGCAGGATTGTCATGGGGAGAACATTTTTTCTGCCACTGCCTCGGCCTCCGTTTCAAAAATGGTGCCTGCAACCAGGCAGGACTGACAGACAAGGTTGTGTTCCTCAGACTGACCAGAAGTAGCAATATTTGCAGTAATTCTTTTCCTCTGGCTTGGGCAGGAAGCTGTACAAGTATCTGAACTACTGTCACCATCTGCCCAGAAACACAGGAGCAGGATGTCAGTGGATGCTATCACACTATCCTGCTGCAGGGAGGCAACACTTCTCTGCCCTCTCTTCTGCTGCCTGATCCAGATAGCTCAGATGGGAGCCTGGCCATGTGTTGTCTGTGTCTTAGCTCCAGAAAAACACCAGCTGTATTTGGGGACAGTTTCTGCACTGCAGCTGCACCTCTAGGTGAAGGGGTATTTATTTCTCCCCTGTCGGGGGCAGGCCATCACTCTGACCCTGCTGCCGGCAGCTGGGTGCTCTGGTGCCCATCAGGGTGACAGCAGGTGTGCAGCTTTAAGCTCTGTTCACAGCCTTCCAGGGAGAGCCCTTCTTGCTCTCCTCCCATGCTCGTGAGCCTGTAGAGTCTGGTGTGTGCGAGCTGGCGAGGGCGCAGGTCATGCCCTACGTCTAAGGCATGTCAGCTGGTCCCCTTTAGAGTGTCACAGTGACATCCCCCCGCTTCTTCCCTTGGAAGAGCTGGAAGCACTGGGGAGAAGGTGCTGGGGGGCTCCACGTTGTCTTGGTTGTGTTCTCCCTTGTTCCCTATGTCTCTTCTGTGTGTTAGGGAAGAAGGTGCCGCCAAGGGTCCTGCTCTATTTACTTACTTTACTCGTGTGTTCCTGTATCTGCTGCAAGTAGCCCCCAGCTCCTCAAACCCTGTGCCGCAGTCCTTGTGCAAGCTTTTCCTCTCGCTGCAGCGTTGCTGGAGGAAGACTGGGACAGAGGGGAAGCAGGATAACGGGAGGCACTAAAGTGGCTGTAATACTAAAAAGTCTTTGCGACAGAGGCGCGCTGGGGAGGGCTGAGAGGATGGTCTGGGAGATGTGGAGAGAGCCCGCGGCATCCCTTTTCCCAGCGGGGTTCTGTTGTCGGGAGCTCGGCGGCCGCTGGGGTGCAGTGCAGCCCCGCCGTGCGCCCTCCG
>VZTN01011779.1:29462-74072 GCA_013400515.1 Erpornis zantholeuca
CTCCGCCCGCGGCCGGGCTCCGGCACCGCCTGGGGCCGCGAGTGCCCGCGGCACCTTCCCGCCTCGGGTACCTCCTCGGAAGCCATCGGGGTGGCCGAGGGCTGCTTGAGAATAGCAGTGCGGGCACATATAAACCTCCTCCTTTCCCCCCGGCACCTGATGTGGGGACCGTGGTCCTCTGTGAAGCGTGCCTTAGGAACAAGCTCCGCTCGTGGGGAGTGGCAGAAGGAGCTGCGGCAGGTAGAGCTAATCCGCCATCCCGTTTTAAGCACGGGGCTCCTGCATTTGCGACAGTCCAGCACCAGAGCCATCCCTGGCAAGGCACCAGGGCAGAAGCCAGGGGTGATCATGTCTGCAATCCTGGGCAGAGTTTACTCTCGCAGTCAGGCAGTGCAGAGCATTGCTTCAGACATGGGCATCTCCACATAAATCTTCCTAAAAAGTTTATCATGCAATTTAATTTCATCCAAAGGTGCACAGGCTTGGGCTTTTTTTCCCACCTTCTCTGATCCAAGCCTAAATTTTTGTCTGCATTAGCTGTGCCAGCATGACTGAGCAGGCCCTCCCTGGGCAGCAAATGTGCCCATTGCTCTATGCCTGCCCCATGTCCCTCCTTGGCCCTAGCCTGGGCCAAGAACATCATGTACCTGCTGGTGGGTGGTGCTCGTCAGTGACTCTGCTGCACTGTTATGTTCCTCGAGCCAACACCAAAAGTTGTCCATTTTCTTTTCTTTTTTTTTTTTTTTCCTTTTAAATGAATGCACTAGATTTATTGAGTAATGGAAACTTTTCATTCCAAATGACTCAAGTTACACTGGAAACTGAAGTATTTAAATATTTCTCATCAGCCCTTTACACAACTCCCTCACATTCCTTCTCTCTGGAAGGGCTTTTAAACTCACGGATTAACTCAGACCACTCACTGTCCCCTACTTCACCACACCACGGTGCAGACTCCAGGTTGCTGAACACAGTAGCTCCCCTTGCTGGGATCGAGGTGTCCTGATCCAGCATGGGATCCAGATGTGGCCACGCACTTTGGATGCAGTCTCTAGTCCTAAAGCCAGGCTTTTGGCCTGTGGTGGCTGCATGTGCCTCCTTAAGAGTGCTGGCAATCAGACCCACTGGGTCCAAATTCCTTCCCACCTGCCCAGATACCAGCTCAGGAAGTCAGTGGGTGCTGTGCCAGCCTGAAGGAAAGTCCAGGCACACAGGTAGCTGGCATAGGGGGATGGAGGTGTCCTTTAATTGCTTAGCAACAATGCTTCTACCCTCCTGCTCTGATTTGGGGCACCTTGTGGCTCCCCTGGTCACACACAGCAGTCCAACAAAGTCAGGATGATGCTGTGTGGAAACTCTAGGCAGTACCTTGGATCTGCTTTGAGGTGCATCCATCTCAAAAGGCTTGTCTTTAAATGGAGTTATTTCAGAGTAGAGGAAAAGCCCTCACACTTTTTACCACACATGGTGTTACTTAAGCAGAGTAATTATCATGCAAATACTACTTGCATCCAAATAAATTGCTGGGCAAGGGCATGCCCTGTGTCAGCAAGTCAGCCCTACCCAGGGTTATGTGATTTTTGAAGACAGCACTTCCTGGGACAGCCAGCCAGGGCACAAAGAGCATTGGGCTGTTTGTGTGCCTCCCTGCTGGCACTCAGTGCAGCTTGGCTCAGCCCTGGGGACAGCACCTGTGCCCTGTCAGCAATCCCCTGCCCTGCCACCATCCCCGAACCTGCAGCAGCCCCTGGGTGCAGCTAGAAAGGGGTGGCTCCTGCAGGGATACTTCTCCTCCTGTGCACTCTCTCAGCACAGCAGCCAGCCTTGCCCAGCGAGTAAGGTGATGGGATGTGGGAAATAGGATGCCAAGGCGGCCTGGCCCCTCCAAGTGCCTCCCAGTCAAAAGAGTCACAGTAAAAATCATGTTCCCCTGCTTTGGATGATGGTTTGCCCCTGGTACATGTGTCTTCTGTCCCACGAGGCAGATTTCCAGTACCTAAAGGGGGCCTACAGGAAAGAGGAAGAGAGACTATTTGCAAGGGTACAGTGATAGGACAAGGGGGAATGGCTTCAAACTGAAACAGGGTACGTTGAGATCAGATATTAGGAAGAGATTCTTTACTCTAATGGTGGCGGGGCACTGTAACAGGTTGCCCAGAGAAGTTGTGGATGCCCCATCCCAGGAAATGTTCAAGACCAGGCTGGACAGGGTTTTGAGCAAACTGGTCTAGTGGAAGGTGTCCCTGGCCATGGCAGAGGGGTTGGAACAAGAGGACCTTTAGGGTACCTTCCAATCCAAACCATTCTGTGGTTCTATGTGTCCCCATGTCATGGGCAGGTGCTTTCAGCTGTAGCCATGCAGACCACAGAGGATATACATGGCCCCATTGCAGCCAGCGGCCTGAGGATGGTCTGTGCAGCTGAGCCAGCTGTGGGGAGCCCAAAGTGTTTGACCTTGTCCTGCTGTGACCAGGTGATTCATGTCACCCTGGTTTTCTGAAGAACAACAGGCATCATTGGCCAGCCAGGGTGAGGCTGGATCGCTGCGGCCAGAGCAGCTGTATGCAAAGTGCAGCAGGCCGTCCGGATCCGTTCGCAGCAGGAGCGCTGCCGCAGTCAAACCCCTGCGGCCGTGGGCTGGGTGGCAGCGGGAGCAGGGGCTGGAGCTGCGCCGCAGCAGGAGCAGCACCGGAGCAGCATGCTGCCTGTTGCAGCGCGGCTGGAGACCTGGCTCTGCCCGAGAGGTTAAAACAATCCCTCTCTTTCCTTCGAGGCGGGGGGGTTGGATTTCCACCGTGAGAAACATTGGCTTGGACAGGAGATTTCTGACTGAAGTGCTGCTTTGCCGCAGTTCCATAGGCGATGCAGAGAGCGAGTCATGATGATTTGTTTGCCAGCCCCCCCTTCTGAGCCCAGGCTCTGTATATGCCATTTGCTGACTTCCCCTTACTCCACACCCAGACCTTCGTCTGCATCCTGCTGGGGTTTTCTTTGCGTTACATACATGGCAGTTTTTAAATCTGGGTAGTTTCCCTCTTGATAGTAATAGTATAAAAAGACAAAACAACCCCAAACTCTTCCATTTGAGCTGTTTAGTACATCGAACCTGTATCAACCATCACAATTATTTGTAAATAATTTCCAGGGTTTTCATAATAAATATTACCTCTCAAAGCCTGAAAGAGAAGATGAGAGACCCTGCTCTTCATCTTAAATATAACAGAAACCTTGATTTTTCTGCGCGGGTGGCTGCACTGGGCAGCACTGAAGAACACCCACAGTTACTAGTTATTCCAGTAAAGTTCCATATTTTCATTTAAAAATAATAAAGTAACTTTCCAGGCCTGGGCTGTGTGTGGGGAAAGGTGTGAAAAATGAACCTACAAGCTTCACATTTTTCATACTAAGCAGCAAATAAACTCCCTACAGATTAATTTTAAAATAAAATCTCAACTTTTTTTATCCACCTTTATGACACTTCAAAACTTCACATATGGGGTTTTTTTATTAGTTATTTTTCTCCTTCCCACCTCCACCCCACCCCAAAAGCTGGAAAGCTGGCAATAAAAAGGCAGTTTTTGGGGTGGGGTGGAATTAATCTACCCATCAAGTGGTTCTGAAAATGTGTCCTGTGGCCATGCAGCTGAGATGGTTGGTGGTGCCGGTGTGGCTGTGTACATAGCCAGGGAGGAGCCTTCTATATTTAAAGGCTTATATGGTGGTCAGAGCAGAAAATAAGACAAGTGAGTCTGTTAATTTGGAATAGAAAGCCTCAGTCCCTGCAGCTCTGGTACACATCGCACTTTCCTCTAGCCCTTGACTTCCTCTCCACCCTGGTCATTCTACCTTTCTTGTTTGTCTTACATTTGATTATGAGGTCTTGGAGCAAAGGCTTCCTTGTCGCAGGAGAGCAGAGTAGTCAGGTGTAATGGCCTTTTCTGCTCCTCAGGTCACTTGGAGAGTTACTTGGTGCTTGACTCCTGGCTCATGTGGATAGAGAGCTAAGAACAGTGGCCTGAAAGACTTACCAGCTCTGGTCAGCTCCTCTGTCCCTAAGGGCAGTTTCCCAGGGGATCTCATCCACTAATTCTTTAAACAGATAGAAGTTCACTCTTCCAAAGTTTGCTCTGCTCCCCACCAGACCCATGTTCCTCAAGGTCATGGACTCACCCAGGGCCTGGCTGCTTCAGCCCAGACAGCTTCCACTTAACTTCTCTGATGAGCTCATCAGCACATGTGAGCACCAAGTCCAGCAACACTTCTCTGGCTGGTTTGTCCAGTACCTGGACCAGTAGATTGTCCTCTAGGCACTCCAGGAGTCTCCTGAATTGCACTCAGCCAGCTGTACTGCCTTCCCAGCAGATGTCTGGATGGTTGAAATCCTCCACCTGGATGAAAGCATGTGGGTGTAAGGCTTCTGTAGCTGAAGCAAGAAGCTTTATCAACTGGTCAGGCACCTGGAGCAGTTGTCCTTTGGTGGTCCCATCCTCGATTTTCATCCACAAGTTCTCAATCTGTTTGTGGCTGTTTCTCAGAGGCAACTCTCCACAATCCATCCATTCCTTAACCTAGAGCACAACAACCCTCCCTCCTTCACAGCCCGTGTCTTCTGGAAAGCTTGAAGCCCTCAGCTTTAGTGTTTCAGTTGTGCTACTCATCCCACTGAGTTTCTGGGATAGCAATTAGATCATAGTTTTCTGATTGCACCATGGTTTCCAGCTCCTCTTGCTTGTTTCCACTGCTGCGTGCATTGGTGTAGAGACACTTCAGCTGGGCTATTACCCTCTTTTGAGAAGAACCCTCTCTAACTCCTTTGGGATGATTTACAGGTATTTCCCTTCTGCTTCCTAAAGTGTTGGTGATTCATGGTTCCTCTCTGACACTCAGATAAACAAATTTTGTAATTTGTGGCTCCATGTGAGACTAAAAGAGTCATATTAAAATTTGGGAGAGCAAGTGTTGCTGTGTTGTGTTTGGCCTGGTTTTCAAAGCAGGAAGTTGCCTGAGGTCTCAGGAAGCCAGTTTCCACAAATCCAGCCTAATTTTGACAAATTCAGGACGCTTGAAAACAACAGCCAGCTCTTATATGACCTGAATCACGTGTAAGCGTGCAGTGGTGAGACAAGGAAAGGCTGTTTTGGGCTCATCCAGAAAAAGCAAAGTGAGTGTTCTCAGAGAACGGGGTGGGAGGGAGTATCTCTCCATCACAGGCACACTGTAATACTCCAAAACACTGCAAAGGGCTACCAAACCCAGTCGTTCCCTGGGGCAATAATGTACCACACTCACTCCAGCTGCTTGGGTTTGCTCCACAGCTGAGAAACCATTCTGTGCCAATCAGGTGGTTTTCCATTAGAGGTCCATTACTTTTAATATCATCCATCTATAAAGCTCTCTGCTTCACCTGCAGCCTTAAGAGATCTCCTTAATAATTCAGTGCCTTTAGATACACACAGTAACAATTTGGCTCCTTCCAGTGGGGATTTTACCTCCCAAGAAGCAAGCAGAGGTCTCTCAGTGTAATGCTGCCCTTTTCCCTCTGGGATTGGCTTCCCTCAGCAGATACCGGCAGCAGAAATGCAGCTTTCCCTTGGTGCTGGAGAGCTGCCATGCTCCTCTGCCTTCCTGGAAAAGCCAATTTTAGCAAAGCTGTAGCCCTCCAGAGTTGCTGTCTTGCTGTGATTGCTGGTGGAATCCAACGTGGGACATCCCAGGGCTTCCCAACAACAGCTGATGTGGGGCTGTGCCGTTAGCCTGGGCTTCCTATGGCTGGTGGTGCTGAGCTGATTTATCAGCTGTTGTTCCCTCTGTCACACAGCTGCTCCTGGCTGTGCCAGGGCCTGGAGTGAAAGAGCCTGTTGTTCCCCACAAGGGGTACAGTCTTGCCAGGTATATCATGTCCTCATTAAGAGAGAGCTCCTTATCTCCTAACTTGCAGGGGCGATTGCAGTGTGCCCTCTGTTATGTCCCCATCCAACTGTACAAAGCGGCCAGGGACAGAGCCTGGACACAGGGAGCATGGGGGTGTGCACACCCCAACTCCTTCCCTGCAGCTGGCCAAGGACTGGCAGACCTGCACACTCCCCACACCAGCCTTCTACCCTGAAACATGGTCATCTGAGGAAATTTAATTAGATAGCAAGGAGCAAGCGGAAGGCATGGGGAGTTAAATGGGTGGTTGAGGGAAAGAAAAGTAATGAGGGGTTTTTTTTAGCTTTCTCCCATGGGCAGTGAAGATGTCCCCTCCTGCTGCTGTACCTGAGAGCACTGGCAGCTGCAGGCCTCCCTCTCTAGACCTTTAGCTGTGGCTACACTGATTTTTTAAAAATTTCTCTTAAATTAACTGCCATCCATATGCCCTGTGCCAGCAGAAGGAAGCCAAGAGGATGAGAGGGAGGAGAATTGTCTCTGCCCAAGGGCTCGTAGTTCTTCTTTGCAAGCTAACTTGGAGTCAGACAACCTGGCCCAGGAAACATCATACCCCTATGTCAGGGACATCTACTTGAAGTCCCCATTTTCATTTCAATTATGGCTTTGGAGGGGAGTCTCTTTGTCAAGAGCATTCCTGGGAGCTCACTTCTTCTGGTGGGGTTTGCTCTTGGTGTGGTGGCCAGGCCTCATTGAGCTGGGGGGTGGGGATGAAGCCTGGGCTTGCTGGCTGGGTGATGTGGCTCTGGTGGCTGTGACATCATAGAGGATGTGTCACCAGGGGCATCAGTAGGCAGCCCCAGTTCCACCATAGCTGAACTCATGTAGGACTCAGGTGATGGTAAGTGTTCATGCAGGGGGAGGGCTAGGCTGGATGGAGGACAGGGCAGATGCCAGGGGGTTCTGAAACAGAGAGCCGAACCCCTCAGGACAGGGCACAGTACTGCCCTTGGGTCTGGGGGAGAGAGGCTTGGGCCTCCCAAAGATGGCAGACACCCAGAGAGGCTTTGGGAATGTGCTGGGTGCCCCCAGTTCCCTACTCTTCCCACCTGGACCTGATGAGCCCCCTTTCCTCCCACCTCCTCCAGGCTATGGCTGCAACTTCTCTCTTCCTAGCTTCACTGGCCAGAAGCATCATCCAGCCTGGCCAGAAGCAGCATCGCCACATCAGCAGAGCCACAGCCAAAGAGATGCTGGAGCATGAGATGCATCTGCACCAAGAGTTGATGCATCTGCTGCAGGAGATGGAGAATAGCAAGGCCGCAGAGGAAGCCAGGCTCTTTTCTGGGTGGCTGTTGTGGACCGCTGTAGTTGTCCTGGTCGTGCTCGCTGTCATCTGCTGGTGGGCCAGGCAAAGAAGGAAGCTTCAGGCGTCTCCTAAGTCATTTAAAGTCTTCTGTCCTGATCTCCCAGAAGACATTGCTGAGATTGAAATTGGATTAAGTGTTCCTAAGCGCAGTCGCACAAGGCGCAACTAGTTGACCTTGGATTAGCCCCATTCTTAAGTTTGCCCAGGTTGTCTGGATGGCATCCCTTGCTTCCGTTGTGTCAACTGCTTCATTAAGGCTTCTTTGGCCCCATATAGGACTAAAGGAATCATATTAAAATTTGGGAAAGCAAGCACTGCTGTGTTGGTTTTGGCCCCGTATTCAAAGCAGGACTTGTGTTGGTAAGTTCTGCTGCAGTAGTTTTCCATCAAGGCTGGGTATTTTCCAGAAAGTGAGACAGAAATGTTGACATCTTCCAGGACCCCCCCTAGTCATCACTGGTACATCTGACTCATCCTGTGCCTGCCTCAATGCCTCTTCCTGTCTCCCCACCCCTGCATCTCCTTGCACATGTGTACACTGCCATCATTGCCAGTGCTCCAGAGTGGCTCTGTCCACTTGTGTGGCACATGCCATGAAGGAAGCAAGAGCCAAGCTGCTCCATCCCTCCTCCCAGCTATATCTCCAGAAACCTTGCCAGTCCCTCCTCTTCAGCATTTCTCACCTGACCTCTCTGCTTCTTGTAATTTCACCCATCAGGGTCCTCTGCGCTCTTCAAAGCCCACAGCAGTCACAGCTCCCCTGCCCTTTGCAAACTCTTTTGGAAAGTCCCAACATGCCTTTGCTGCAGCATCCTCCCCCTGCACCACCACACCTGTGGGCACAGCACAGAAGCTCCTCGTGCAGGTGGCACTTCATCTGGTGTGTGATTTGGTGGTCAGTGTGTAGGGGACAGATTTTTAACCAAGGCTCTGAGCAGGTATTTCCAAGCTATGTCATGCAGTGCCGGCTGCCCTTCCTCTGTGAGGGAGGGGTGTAATGTTACTCCTATTTTAAATAGACTTAATTGCATAACCTGAATTTTTCTGAAATTGGAGGATTTTTGCTTTGAGTCTGCATTTTTCAACCCACTTGCAGCCCTCCCCTTTTGCTTGAGCTCCAATGTGCATCTGTGCCCCCCACCCTTGACCCCCATTAGCCCAAGAGGCAGCTGCCTTGGTTCATCCTCGTTGTTCTTGTCTTGGGGGATGAAGGAGAGCTTCTCTTCACCTCCAGCTTGGTGGCTTGCAGGCACTAGGTCGTTATCTTAACAAGCAGGCTTATCTGAGGATCTTTTCCATGAGAGCAATGCAAAGGCAACAAGAAGCTGTGTTGTCCCCTAGGCCTTTTCCAATAGCCCTTTCACTTCACTTCCCCCGCCCCTCCTCCGCTTCCCTGTCCTTGGTCTTGGCTCTCAGCCGGCGCAATTCCAGCCAGCTTGGGCACACGGGGCTTGGATGCACGTGCCTGTCCTGTTTACCAGGATAAAAAGGGCCAGTGGAGAGAGATGTACAGATGCAAGCAGAGACGCAGGCAGGCGCTGGAAGGCGGACACAGGGAGAGGCACACGAGCGTAACTGAGCAGAAAAACACAGATGGACGTAGATGGGCAGGCAGCCCCGGGCAACCTGAGCCATTCCTGAGAGCAAGACACGCGCTGGGGCTACGGGAGACACGCAGACAGGGCTGCACGTGCAGGCAGGCACATGGGAACGGGACACTGGCACACGCCGAGGAGGAGACAGACGGACAGACAGACAGACAAGCAGAGAAATACCAGGCAGGTAATGAGGGACCAGGACAGGAGGAGCTGCAGAGGCCTCTGGTGAGGGGAAGCAGCAGGAGCGGCTGTGCAGGGTGTGTGCCTTGGTGTGTGTCACCGCCCATCTTCCCAGGAGAAGGGGTGAGCAGCTGGATGAGTCTGGCATTCTCTCTCCTCGCTCCTCTCTGGCTGGATCCAGACTGTAGACAGCAGCTGCCTTCAGTGCTGGGACCTCATCCGGAGCAGTTACCCTCATTTATAGACAGTTTCCTGTCCTTGGCTGCCTTACAGACTTGTAGGGAAAATTATGGTGAAGGAAGGTTTTTGAATGTTGAATGCTGACCTGCACAAGGCCAAACCCAACAGCCCAAAAATGTGGACTTGTTAATGCCACCATGCATAATGAGCAGAGAAAGTAAAATCCTTTCTCAGTCAGGAAATTTTGAGACTGTCTTCTGGCTGGAATACTTGCTTGGCAGGTCCAGCCTCTTGCTATAGACTTGACACGAATAGCCCTTTTCCTCTTGGCTCCTTGATCTCCCTGACCTGTCTCCCCTCCCTCCACAAGGAGAACAATAAAGTCCCAGTCTTCAACAAGACGGTTTATGGAACTCCCTTGTAGCAGGGGCTCCAGACCATGTGAGAGGTGCGAGGGGGGCTGCCCAGAGGTGCCCTGCCCAGAGCCCCTGCCTCACACACCTCCTCCTCCTCCTTCTCCTCCTCCTCCTCCTCCTCTTGCTGCTCTGGCACTGCGGATGGGAAACCAAATCCCCGTCACTCATTCTGAGAGTCTGCTGCAGGTCACTTCCTGGAGACAATGGCTTTATTCCTTGCACCACTGGACGGCTTTTGGCACAGGAGCCAAATCAGTGAATGGAAATCTCCTCCCTGCAAGCTGCAGTGACATCCTGCTATTGTTGGCACCCCTTGGCAGGTTTGTTCAGCTGCTTTTGTACCAGTTGACATCTCCAGGCTTTCATCAGTGCGTCAGCATTACCCTAAGGCATACGGGCTTCCTGACCTAGTACCCAAGGAAAGCCCTCTTCTCCTGTTTACGGTCAGGATGCGAAAGTAAAGGAAGCTGAAATGCTACTCAGGAATCCACTCCAGGCTTTAATCACCACTGTCACTGCTAGAAGACGTGGGGAATGTTGAAAAATAATCACCATGCTTTGTAATAGGATGCAGATGTTCAGGTTGTGATCTGTGCAGACACTATGACCTCCTGGCTACTGGAAGACAAGCCCTAATCAAAACTCTGGAACTGAAAAAAAAATTTCCCGCAAGCTTCCAAGAAATCTGGAAGATTTGCATGTGATCAGTAGATGTACAACGGCTCTGAACACAACTTTGGTCAGGCTAGGACAGAGGTCTCTGTTTGACAGCACAAGAAAGCAACATAGGGCAGACAGGGTTAACTGTGTCTGGAGCTGGTTTAGAAGGCCCATGCCAGACAAGAAAATTAAAATTATGAATATCTTGTCAGCTGTAGGGTGTTCGGGTACATACACACATGTGTATGAGTATAGTATATGTGCACTCACGCCTCCCTGGGGAGGACTGTGGAGTGATGAAGTCCTTTCCTTTCTGTTCATGGTTGGCTATGTTTGGCCCATGCTGCTCTTTCCCACCCAGGAGCTGGCTCTCTGGGAGTTGCCAGGGGAGCTTTGGGAAGAGCAGAGGAAGTAAACTGCCTTCTCTTATGGACCATCACAGTCTCACCATGCCCTGGGAGGCAATATTGTGCAGACCTCCTTCAGCTGCCATTGTGAATTTTCCTGTAGCTACAAGAGTGCTGGCATGGGAGAAGAGGTCCAACTGCAGCCAGTTGTGCCATCCATCCCAGGGTCCTTCTCCTCTCTCCTCCAGCCCTTGGCACACTCAGAGGCATCTACACTGGGGACCGCCAAGGACTGTGGGCATCCGTGCTCTCAGAAGAGGAAGAGGAGGCAGAGAGATGAGGGAATCAGAACTGCATGTTGCCGCGGTACCCAAGTTCCCAGAAACGAGCACTGCACTGGCCAAAAATATCAGCCAAGCAGCACAGAGGCTCTCCCTTCCACACGCACCTCATTGGTGCAGACAGTTACGGCAAATCCCAAAATAGCGGAGTTAGATAAATACAGAGAAAAGGGTTTACAAATTTCCGAGAGGGTGACAAACAGCAGCGCTCGCTAAGGAGGGGAGCTCTTTTTAACTCAAAGGCTTTTTCTTTCTGAAGATCCTTTCCACATGTAGAATAAAAGAGAATGTAGTTTTAAAGCAAAGTGCCCTGTAACTTGAAGACTGACTGATAGCAGAGAAGAAATTTTTGGCACATACATGCCTGGAAGACATAGAACAGCCTGAGCCTCAAGTTTACTTTTCCGCAGCTCCAATGCTTTCTGCCTGCTTAAAGCCAGAGAGAGTAGCTATTTAGGAAGCATGCAGGAAAATAACTCTGTGATGTAACTGGATCTGGGAACCAAGTTGCTGGCTTTTTCACCCAGCTGTGCTGAATGCTTCCTGCATTGCCTAGCTTCAGTGTACTTGCATGGATACAGATCGTGGTACCAATTTCACCGAAGTCAGTGAGGCACATTCACCTGCCATTTAAAGGCAGCAGCTCATGGAAAACCCTCCCACACTGCAAATGACCTATTTTAAAATCAGAAGTTTTGATCATATCTGATCCTCATGCCATACCTGTTGAGGATGAGGAAAACCTACAGCTGTGTATTGTCTGCTGGGGATGTGCCATCCTCCATCCTCTGCCAATGCTCCCAGAAGGCACAGGGGTGCCGGTGAGGTCGGGGAGAGGGGGAGAGGGAGTGGACACCATCCTCATTTTGCTGTCAAATAGGCACTGGGTGCTTGTGAACACCTCAGCAGAGAAGCCGACACCTCCTGCGCTTCCCATGAAAGGAGCACTGGGACATCAGCTGCTGCAACGTGTAGAGGGCAGCCCAGGGGATGCTCGCCCAGCTGAGCTGCAGCTGGGCTTTCAAACCAGACTGGGAGCACTGGGAGTAACGGAGACCCTGCCGGTGCCCCTTTCTGAAAGGAGCATTGTTATTCCACGGAAATGACCTTTGGAGTCCAAATGTCTTTATTTAAAATGAAACAACACCAACTCTACCCGGTCTTAGGCAAAAACAAATTATCTGTTATTGCTGCACAGCTCTAAATACACTGTGGTGATCTTCCACACTTTTCTATGAATGCCTGGTCAGTGAATACACGGGGCTGCCTTAACTCCCAGCTCCTGCCGCTCCCACGCAGATGAGAATGACAGGAAAACTGTCAGGTCTCCCCCCACACCTCATATTTAATTTCACCTCAGTGAAAAGATCTTAAAATGACCAGAAAAAGAGGAAAGCAGTTGGGTTGGCTTAAAACTGTTGATCAGGAAGCAAAAACCACTGCAAGTCTGAAGTATATTATTTTATATTTAAAAAAAACCACTGTTGGTTCACCAGGGCTCTCCTCTTTCTTCTGTCCCTGCCAGGAGTTGCTGGCTTTTTTCAAGCATCTCCCTTTGCTGTCACTCCAGGAGAAGTTTGCAGGAGCTCTACTTCATCTTCCTCTTGGCTGGGTAGTGAAAATGAGCCGTAAAAACCAAATTTGGAAATTAGTTTCTCTGGCTGCATGACACGTTTGTCTTCTTTTTAGAGCATCTACCTCTCTTCTTGGACCTTTATGTCAAGAACAGAGCGAAGTGCAAAGAGTTTGCCAGCCAAGTTTGCGTAGCAAAAATGGCGTGTGCTCATATTCCTCCTCTTTTACAGCCCCAGCCAAACATGGCTTGTGTTAAAAGTTTGTGACCCTTGCATGGTATTTTTTGAGCCTGTCCAAGCCAAACCCAGAGACTTTGTTTCCAAACAAACTTGAATTTTCCGTTGGGAGCTAGATAATCACAGGGCAGAGGAGGACACTAAAACCAGAGCTTGTGCTCTGGAGTTGCATATTTCCATAGCATCCTTCACCCAGGAAAATTGCAGAAGCCTACTGAAGGGTGCTAGCTGTGAGAGGTGGGCAGTCAAGCAACCTGCTTGCCTGGAGGACATTGGTATTTGATCAGCTGGTTTAGGAGGCAGGAGGGGGCAGCCCAGGGCAACCAGGGGAGGAGGGCTGACCCAGGAAGGGGGCATGGTATGACCGTGCAACTCCAGTATAAGCACAAAGCAACTCAGACATCTCATGCCAGCACTGGAGAGTAAAGCTCCCTCACCTTGGAGCCACAGGTACTGCCAGTGTCTACCCTTGGAGTTTCTGTCCCCCTCAGGCATGCAAGTCAAAGGGGAGCTGTGCATGGCACAGAGCAGGCAGTGGGTTTCTGCCCCAGCCCCTGCATGACCCTGCATCCATGGCAGAAGGAGACTTCCCAGCCTGGGCAGACAGACTGTCTCCTCTCTCTAATTGCAGCCTTGTGCGTGTCCCAGAGTGGGAGCTGGCTCCTTCCCCTCCATCGCATTGTCTCTTCCCACAGCCCAGCTCCCACGGGGCTCACGGCTTTTCCTCTCCAGCTCGCAGCCCAGCTCTGTCTAACTGGCTCTGTCTTGCCCCTCACATCTCAGCGTCATCTGCTCTCCCTTCCCCCCCCATTCATTCGGTTTTCCTTTTTTTAGTCACCACCTTACTGTGCTCCCTTATATCATCTTTTGCACAGAATTCCAAAAAGCAGAGGGGCTGCACCGTGGGCCACAAAGGTGGGCTGCCTGCTCCAGAGGCTTGCATCTATCTTCACCTTGTTGTCTGTGCTGCTGGGCCACAGAGGTCCTGGCTGTGCCCGCCTGGTGGGAATCAGAGGGCCCAGAGCCCAGTTGGACAATGGCAGCACTGTGCTGGAGAAAGCAGCTCTGTCCGGCTGCCACCGCGGTCCGCATCCGCTGAGCACAGGGGAGGGGAAGGGTGTCCCTGCATGCCCCTGCATGCCGCTCGCTGGGCAAAATCAGGGAGAAGCTGGAGGGATTGATGGCTGAGAGGAGCATCACCCCGCTCCCCCACGCACTGGTGCAGGGACCAGGGTGGCTCTGCATTCACCAGGCACCGGCTGGGTCACACAGAGCTTGGACCTTTCCTCTGCTGCAGACTCTCAGGGGAACCTTTGGCAGGTCCCTTGGGCCACGCTGGTGCTCTGTGATCCCTGCGAGGTGTGGAGGCTGCCCAGGCCAGCTGCACTGCTGGGTCCCTGCAGTTCCACACTCGAAGTGTGGGATGGGAGCCCCAGCATGGAGCCACTGGTGTGCCCCCAGCCCTGGACCAGCACTGCACACAGGGCAATGAGTTGCACCAGCTCAGGGGTCTCTGAGGCAGCCCCATGCTGTGTGGGTTGGGAAGACCCAAAGACTATCCCTGTGTTCCTTGCCCTGGTGGCAGTAGGGAGGACAGCAGCAGGACAGCTCTGCTTATGGAGGCCACCAGGCAGACCTTCTTCAGATCCTGGATGCACTTCTGGCATCACTGCTGAGCTGCTGTAAAAAGTGACTTTCTCATCCCTGTCCTAAGCCCACAGCAGCACCTCAGAAAGCAATGAGTTATGAAAAAGGAGCTATTGAAGCATCAAAACAATATTGCTGCCACTGGCAAAGCCATGGTGGTACAAAGCACCCCTGAAGAGGGCAGGAAGAGGGAGCTCCAGCTGCAAGCCAGAGAGGAAAGCTTTTAGTCACAACATGGTGGCAGTAGGGGCTGGCTGCTTTGTTCTATGGCCTTCCTGAAGCCCTGAGAGGGACAGGAGTGGCGAGCAATGCCCACATGAAGGCACTGCTATATGCCTCACCTAGTGAAAGAAAAAGCATCTCTTTCCAAGCTTTCCAGTGCACTGCCTAACAGCATCAGTGGGGAAGAAATCAGAGCTTGCTTCCTTCTGAGCTGTCTCTAAACTGTAGTTTGTGCTGAGACAGATGCAACCTTGAACAGAGACTTTCCCACCAGAGCTATAAACCCTTTTCAAACCCTGGATTGAAAAACACACAGATTTCTATTTCTTCCTCTGAGGTTGTCACCCTAAAAAGAACCACATGGGCTCTGCAAGCCCATGGCAAGAATGAAGGGCCTGTTTGGGTTTCCCTCCGTGCCACAATTCTTTCCACACACATTTGTGCACATACACGCCATGGGCAGCATCCTTATTAGAAAGCCTCCTGCAAGATTTCCTTTAGCTCTTAGAGGAAGAGAACATTTCCTTTGCATCAATTCATGCACTGAATTGAAACTGGGCCTTACTTTTTCTCCCCTGCAGGGACTAGAAGATCAGGCTGAGAGTTAGGGACCAGGAGGAAGTGGGGGATCCTGGGTGTTCCATCCTATCCATGGGGGATGTAGTGGAGCCACCCCCTTGCAGCCGCAGGTGTGCAGGGAAGCTCCATCATGCAGGGTGAGCATGGCTGATACTTGGACATCCCAGGGCCAGTCCTTCCCTTGGCCTTGTTGAAATGGGTCCAAGTCCAGCTGGCTTCCCAGCAGCAGAGCTAGGAAAGGCCTGTGCAGCTGCCAGGCTGCAAGCCAGTCACTCTGTGATGGGGACACCTGAAAAGCTTGGTTCCTCAGCTCCTCTGTCTGAGACAAAAACCCTGAAACAATAGTCTGGCTTCCCAGCAGCCGGTGACCCAAAGGATGCCGTGTGCTGAGGTCGTCAAGCCCACAAGGATTAATGACAGCCAGAGGAAACCGCTCTCCGGACGCCTTGCTGTGGGATTTGGCAATACAATAGCCAGAAGGAGCACGCAGGCTCCTCCACTTTTTCTCAGGGCCTAGGTAAATAATCCCCTTCCATGGGAGCTGTATGGATTCCCATAAAGCTGAATAATAGAAGCAGTTCCCAGGCTTATGGTTAATAATAATTTTTTCCAGGCCACATAATTATTATTATTATTATTATTTTGAGAGTCAGGAACCTGGGAGAGAATGCACAGACACAGTATTTTCCCAATCAGCTCACAGTGAGCAATTTGATTTCACTTAGAAGGAACCAGCTGTGAAACAGTAAGTACTCCTTGACCCTCAGGAAAGGAGCACACTGGGTGCCCTCATGGTTGTGGACCCACCACTTCTGCACTAGCCAGGACTCAGAGCTAAGGGCACATGACAGAAACCACATCTCCACAGCTCATGAATTTGTCTCCGGGTCTTGGATGCCACAAAAATGCTTTGGAAATTGCTGCAGGGCAGAGCAAAGAAGGGAGAGAGGAAGGGATGTGCTTAACCAGACAGGGGAAAGCAAGGCAGTTTCTTGCAAGGGCTAGAAAGGAGCATGGTGCAGCACCTTCTGCAGCCAAGATCCAAATATTTTGCATGGCTCATGAAGGAGAATGCAGCAAGAAACTGGTGGACATTTGTTCACAGCTGAACCGGCAGTGTTGGAAGTTTTCTCTCTGGCTGAGGTTTGGGAGGGCAGTGACATGGAGCTGGCAACTGAGGGGCTTTCAGCAGGGAGAAAAGGAGGACAGGAATACCAAGCAGCTCCAACACAGGTAAGGTGTTGCAGAGCACTGGTTAGATCCCACTTCTTGGTTACCAGCAAATTAATTTGCATGGCTAGAGAAAAACATGCTGTAGGCAAAATCCTGCCTTTACAGGTTGGAGCAGCTGCCCTGGCAGCAGGGGTGGGAGCAGCCTCAAACTGCACCTGAGAGGCAGGACGGCTCGAGCCTGTGCAGTCCCACCACACAGTGCAGCACATGCCAGTGCAAGGAAACAGGATCCATGCCCTGCTGCTCACACGTGCCAGAGCCGGCCTGCCTCAGCCAAACCCTGCCCTTGGGAGCAGTGGGGCCCAGCTGGCAGAGGAGCCAGGCATGGCACAGCGCACTAACCTGGCATGGCATGGCACAGCACACTAACCAGAGCCACGCGTGGCAGGCTGCACCCTGTGGGGGTGCCCAGCACCTTCCCAGCGCCGACTCGGGAGCCTCCTGTGTTTGCACGCTCCAGGGTAGCATTGGGAGAGGGAAAACAGGATACAATTCAGTGAACACATGGCTGACTTGACAGCTTTGGACACAAAAGGGTGATACTTGAAACATGTTCACAAGGGTGAACAGCATCTGCTGAACAGGCCTGCTGTCTATTGGCTTTTTTTAAGATTAAGGCAGTCTGGCTTGTCTCTTTTTCCAGCAGTGTCTTCACCTTGTCCAGATCTGTCCAACATTCATGGCAGAGATGGTCTGGGAGAACAACAGCAAGGGTGGAGACAGTCATGGGAGTGGGGGTTGGAACTAGATGATCTTTAAGGTCCTTCCAATCCAAACCATTCTACGATTCTATGACACGTGTATCTCCTCTTTCCCAGGCTTCTCGTGGCATGTGGTGTTCACCTCAGCAACTGGAGCCTCCCACTTGTATCTCCTTTCACCTGCCCCTGCCAAAAGGGTTTTACCTCCTGCATATTTCAAAACTGCTTTCCAGTGCCAGCACCAATTTTGTCTGCTCAGGTTACAGGAGGTTTGCAAGAGCCATTTGAAATACAGGAGCAGCATTTAAAGGGCCCAAGCTGCAGCTCCAGAGGGTCTACTTGGCCGGCTAAATGCGGAGACTGGTATGTGCTGGGCTTGCAGAGGAATTCATGTTCTTGGAGAGTTAAAGGTTACTTTAGCAGGTTTGAGGTGCAGGCAACCAAGGCAGTGCCTTGCCTGAGGCTACACTCAGAGGCAGGGTGTACACACAGCCTCCTCCCTGGCACTAGGAAGAGTATCCTGGGACCCTGCTTTTGGCTGCAATCCGGTTTCAAGACAGTTCATGGTAACTATGGTTCTCAGAGGCCATGATATGGAGTGAAGAAATGTTGGCTTTTCTGTTTCCAGGTCCGAGTAAAGGATCCTCCAGCTTCAAAACTTTTCTTGCAAGCAAGCTCATGATTGCTGTGAGCCTTTGGGAGCTGCAATTCCCTCGGCCCCTGCGGGTCTGCCAGTGAAGGGGGAGCCAAGTTCAGGGGTCTACGTTGTGCTCATTACCAGTCAAAGGCATAAAAATAAACACCTCTTCCCTGTATTCAGTTCTAGGCCAGATCAGTTGTCATGGGTCCTGTGGGTGAGATTGTGGTTTAAAAGGGAATCTTCTCTATGTAGACCTTCCCCAGGGATTTTCCTGGCATTGTGCCCTCTGTAAACCTTTCTCTGCAGCCCGTGACACTGTCATGGAAATGGGCAATTGAAGTTGCCAGACTGTTGGTGTGGAGCACGGACAACCCCTGTCCTCTGGCTCTCCTGCTACCGGGAGATGGATGGAGGCAGGTGGTGCAGGAGACATGCCAGTAGGGAAGGGTGAAGCAGGTTTCCTGAGGGACACATGGTGTCCCTGAGCCCAACATTGCATGCATTGCCTTGGAGAGATATGGCCCAGCCTAGAGGGTGGCAGAACAATCCTTCCCCATGCCAGTTCCTTTGCAGGACAAGACCTATCTGGACCACTCACTCCTTGGACATTCAGCTGAGCCAGTCAGAAGAGGGGCTACACTGGACCAGGTGGCAAGGGCCAGGTTTCTCTAGGGGAGGGAGACGCCAGTGAGATTCACCTTCTACCAGAGGTGGTTTGGGGGTGGTACTGCAGGAGGCCAGCACCTTCTACACTCTTTGAGCTTTGAGGTCAGTACTTCACTAGGACACTTGGCCCCTCTGAGAAGCCAGAGGCTGCTCCCAGCAGCTCAGATTACAGTAATATTCCTGTCACCTTCAATTGCTGTCATATTTGAGCCATTGAGTCTGTTGACAATATCCTGTGGGAAGAGCTGAAGTGCTTTCAAAAATGTTTCTTCAGGGCCAGCCTGTGAGTGATACAATTCCTTGGTACCCTGTCAAAGCACCAGCACAAACCTCAGCTCAGCACCCTGAGAGGCAGTGGTGGTGGGATGCTGGTGAGAAAGTGAGACAGGGAGGAAAAAGACAGAGAAGGAGGTGAGTGGAAGGGTGGAGACTATAACCCAGACCTTCTTGCTTTCGTCCTTTCAACAATTCTCCCCTCCTGTAGCACTTTTGGTGAGAGAACCCATTTATATGTTGTTTCTGTTCTGTTTCTCTCTTTGGGCTTGATAGAAAAAAAAAAAAAAAACAAAACAGCAGATGCAATGGAAAAATGAAGTGAGAACAGCAATCCTCCCAGGTCACCCTCTTTTTCCTTTCCACTGTGCTTGCCAAGCACAACCCATTTTGGTCTCTGCTGACAATGCTCCGTGCTGCACTATGGCGTGCTCCAGCCCTCTGGGGCATGAATTGAAAGAGAAACTCCTGGCAGCCCCCAGGAAATGCAGCAGTGAGGAACTCATATAACCTCCACAAGGCTCCTACCCTGACACAGAAGTGTCACTGTCCTGAGATGTGTGTGTCAGGGAACTTTGTGAGGGTTGCAAATGGCCTAGGAAGACACCGTGTCCTGTGTCTGAGCAAAGGCCCAGCTACCTCCCTGAGTGCATGAGAAATGGCAGGGCAGCCTGTGATGAGGTTGTTGACAAGCCCAGGGGGGTTATAGGCCAGTCTGTCATTGTTAATCAAAAAGATTTTTTTTTCCCCTCCGCCTGTCCACAGCCCCCTTGACACCAAACTGCTTGTTTTTAGGTCACAAAGAAGAGCTCCAAAATACAAAATACTCCCTGGGAGCATAATCCAAGGCAGAGCCCCAGGCAATATCATGCTCAGATGCCTGATCCCTCACACTTGGTTTTGAAGAGACTAACTCTGAATTCCCTTCAGCAAAGTGCCCTCTGACCTGTAGCCTGCAGACCCTCTATTCTGAACAGTAATTAAGGAGAGCAAGCCTTTTGCTGGTTACTTTAAATTCCCTGTCTGGGACCTGTGTCTTCAAAGGCAGAAAACCATGGGAAGATCTATAATCAGAGAAGTTGAAAGACACCAGTCCAAGAAACTGGAGGCACTTACAGGAGAGATTGCTATGCTAGCTGTGGTTTATCTTTTTCTTCCCACAGGACAAGTTTTGCCTTCACTGAGACAGCACTGCAGGACCTGGTTCCTCTCACAGTCCTCCCCTAAGCACTGACTACGGAATAAATAGAGGATGTTTTCCTTCCCTGAATATCTATTTCCTTCCTAAATAAACCATGGGTGAGTCTGTTTGGTTTCTTTGAGTTTTTGTTTTGTTGTTGGTGGTGTTTTTTAATGGAAAAAACACAAACCAATAGGGATCAAAGCTTTTAATAGCTGTATTTGGTCCCTCGGTACCATGAGGAATGGGGAAATCACTGAACGCAGAATAAGACCTTGGGATCAGCTAACCCATCCTCCTCTCCAAGGCAGGATTAACTAACCCTAGCCCATGCCTGACAGATGCTTTTTGACATGTATTTAACAGCCCTGCAACCCTCCAGCCTACCCAGGAAGTGATTCACTCACCTTATTATTTAAAGAATGTTGATGGTATTGATGTGGGTCTTCTTACTGTGTTTAAGGCACATAAGTTTGATTTTTTCCCCAGTGGGAAAAGAGAACAGGTTCTTGTTTTCACTTTGCCTTTTGCAGTGACCTTTCACCTGATTGAAGCCTGTTGCAGTGGCTCCTCACAGTCTCCTCCAGGCTGGATGAAAACAGCCCATGCTTTCTCACCTCCCAACACAGTCAGAGGCGGGGAGGCAGCTGAGCAACCCTTTGTGCAATTCTGTCAGTGTCTGTGATGGTGATGATACAGAGGGAGTGGATAAAACTAGGACTGGCCAAATGCCATCCATGCTCTGAACTCACAGAGCTCAGCTGAGAGCAGTTCACATGCATCAGCACTGAGGTACCTTCTTCAAACCATGCAAAGGCCTGAAGATGTGATTCTGCAAAACTGTTCTCATCTTCATGAGTCACTGGACAAAGGAGCTGCTGGATTTTGGACTCTGTTACCTGGCCTGAACCCTCTGCTGATATGAACCCTGGGATCTCTTCTGCTCTGACTCTTAACCTCTTACACCACTGAGCTTCCAGGAAGGCTTGGACTGAGACCCAAACACCCTTTCTGCGTGGGCAAGTTCAGAGGCAGGTTTTTGCAAGCCGATCTTTGCTTCACCCATGGACAGTTTTCATTTGGATGGTTTTCCTCCAGCCTCATCTGTTGTTGTGGCCTCACAGATACAGTTCATGGCTTGTTCTTGCCTCCTACTCCTTGGGCTGCCCAAGTCCTATCCCTGTTGCAAACCCCACAGCCCTGAAGCAGCCAGGTACAGTATTCCCCTCGTTGATTCCTTAAAGTGGCTACCTAGAAACAGAGACTAGACAGAAATAAAGGAATAAAGATGGTATTTATTTGAAAGGTTTTCAGGTGCACACTTCGGGATCCAGAGGTCTTGCCTCAGTGGATCCCAAAATGGACACCCCTGGTCATGAGTGCTTCACACTTTGATAACAATACCAATTCACCAACCAGAACCCAGCCAATGATGTGACTCCCCCCAAGCCTGCCTCCCTCTTCCCAAGATGGTGGTTTACAGTTCTTGTTTTGGGATGTCCTTGGAGGGCAAGTTAGAGGTTTTGTTATGTCTATCTTCGCACAGAGAACAGCATAAGAGAACAGCATTTAACAGGCTACAGTTATTTAACTATTTAACTAGCAGTACAGAATTTGAAAAATGTAAAAATTAAAACCTAAGGCATCATCGTGGTACTGGAAAATCAATCCCTTTCATCCACAGAGAACTAGAACTGCATTTAACTATTTTCTGAGACAGCACCACTCTTGAAGGTAGTGCAATGTCAGGATTTAGTCCATGGTTTCTGCAAGGCTGTGATGTGGTAAACTAAGGCTGATCCCTTCTGTGTAGGTGAGGCCAAACTCAGTTTATGACAGGACATTGCTCCTTATCTAACCTATTGCATGGGTTATACAATAGGGTATAATAGGGTTAACCTATACACTTCCTATCTTTAGTGTTATTGTCTAACCTTCTTACACTTAAAACCCAGGTCACCCCAACAATATTGCAGTGGAGTGCAATATTGTCTTGCTGTATTCAGCAAGACAAAATCATGTTTGCAGGTAGCATTTCAACAGCTCTCCTTAGAGCTGAAGCTGGGGAGGTTGCATCTGTGGAAGGCCCTACCAAGCCAGTACAAGGCCTCTGCACTGGGGCTTTTGCTGGGATACAGTTGTCATTGCACAGGAGAACTTTGTGGTTCACCCCAGTGAATGTGCTCATGGAGGCTTTTGAGCCCAGGTGAGCACTTTTCATAACCACAGCAAGTGTGTGCTGCAGACTAGGGTGCACTTGATGTTGGTGCTGGGAGCCATTTCCCAATGAGAGTTTAGGAGTACCACCCCATGTCCTCACCAACCAGCACAGCAGTGCCTCTGGCAGCTCAGCCTTACTGTACTCAGCACTCAATGGCTTCACCTCCATCCCCAGAGCAGCTCTGTCACTGACCTTGGAGATGTGGTCAAGTCAACCTCACAGGTCCCCACTCAGGCTGCATGCAAAGGAAACATCCTCAAAATCATAAATGATGATATATTCCTTCTGTTGAAGGCACGACTCAGAGTCCCTGCCCCAAGATGGGAGTTTTCCAGTGGAGATCTGTGCAAAGAGATAGGGTCTGTCCTGGGTTTGCTTTCTACAAGGAGTGGAAAAAGCCACATCTTATAACTCACACCTCCACTGCAGAAATGCAGATGCCACTACAAACTCTCCTGATGCACATAGGCCAAACACTGTCTTGTTAGGTTCCCTGCTCCCAATGATTAGTTTTGAAGCTCCCGGCAGAATTTATTCTGGATTCATATTCTAAAAGGGCAGAAACTGTTCATGCATTCCCTTATGGCAGAAAAGGCTGAAAAACCTTTGGATGCTGACCTAGCCTTTTAAGGTGCTGTTTTTGTTCAAAGAGTTTCTTACATTGAAAGCCAGGTTTGGTGCTTGCTTATCTGCTTTGAGCAGTGTGAAAAAGTTGTATTATATGGATGTCAGAAAACCATGACGAGGATTGCCCACTTGTGAAATTTTAGGGACATAACTTCTTTGACTGTGTGAATTATGCTGGTGTGGCTGAACAGATGATAGAAATGACCACCTATGACATGTCATTCCTTAGCTAATACTGTGCAATACTGTTGTGGGCAATACCCTGCTTTGATGTCTCTGGCCTTCGTAGACTGTGGCTTCCTCAGACTGCAATCAATTCCCAAGATTGCACAAAGGTTATGGACTGCCTCCAAACTTCCAGTTTGGGACCACTGCTGTGTGCAGGGGTATAGTAATAGCTAAACTATATAATTACATCTGATCGCATTCACATGAGGGACTTCAGGACCTTCGCTACATCTGCTACCAGTTAGGGCTGTGCAAAAGCAGGATCTTTTGGTTACTGAGCTGTGTCAGCAAGCCCCTGCTGTGTTGTACGTGGAGGGGCTGAAATAAACTACAACTGGTAGTTGCTGGAAAGCCCCTCATGTTTTGCTCTACAACACACAGCAGTGAGCTACGTTGATAAGGAGTTTCTTAGTACAGACTTTGTGAAAAGAGTGGCTGGCCGAGAGAATTTTGAAGCTGGCAGCCTGTAATCAGTCCTCATGAACAACGGACAAGGATTTGGGGATCTGAAGGGCAGTAGGTTCCAAAGAAACAGCATCCCACCAATCCAAGCAGTACTCAGATCCATGCAGTGATGACAGTAAAGCCTAACAACTCTTTGTATCCTGCCTAGTCCTCTCTGCCAGATTCACTACCTGCTGGGGGAAGGCTCCCAGCAAAGAGAATCAGGATAGTCCTCTTCCACCCTGTTCAGTCCCAGGTCACTTAGCCTGACCAGCCCCATCAGAATTCCGATAGCTGTGGAGATGGGCAAAACAGAAACACACTAAAGTAGAAATGTCAGACATCTCTTTTTTTTCTGCAGCGAACAAGTAGACTCCAGTCTTTATCATTTGCTTATGCAAGAGGGATGATTAGGAAAGGGCAAAGCTGGGAGGCTGAGCAGCCCAGCTCAGGTGTAATGGAGATCCGTGTTATGCTAGCACAGAGCTCTGCACACACGGTGCCATTTGTTGCGCTGCTCTTTGGCCAGGCTCCTGCAGCTCAGCCGGTCACGCAACAACCTCTCACACTCATTAATGCCAGATTGGGTTCCTGCCGCCGCTCCCCCACTGCTTTTAATTATGTGGCCACCAGCCAAGGACTGCTGGGGGAAAACCCTACCCCTTAGTTTGGGTGTCAGCTGATCCTAACTAAAACATATGGCTCTTGGAGGGGGGGACAGGGAATAAAGGAAAACAGCAGAAATGGGAACAATTCATGGGAGAAAAAGGATGAAGGTCAGGGGTTAAAAATGCAAGAATAGGGAGCCAGGAGGGGACACAGAACAGAACCCCACCATTTCTGTCCACCTCTCCCTGCAAGCATACAAAGTGCATAGAGAGGAATAGCCACTGTGGTCCCCTCTCTTCATCTTCCTCTTGGAGCTGCAGGTGGTCTGTCTGACCAGGACAAAGAGGAGGCTGCCATGGTCTTGTGGCATAGAGGGCCTGGAGGTGGAGATGGTGCTGGTAGAAAAGCAGTGAGAAAAACACTCAGCCCTTGGGGAAGATGGGAGAGGTGCTGGGGCATGCCACGTGCACGTGTGCCAGGCTCTCTCTCATGCTGCAGAAGGAATTTGTATCCATGCTGTGACCATGTCTGTGCCTGCTGCTTCTGCAGAGTGTGGAGTTAGCCCATGGAACTATCAGTCCTGCTGGTGTCCTTCAACATCTTCTGAAGGGTAAGGGTTTACTCCACTTAGGGGTTGGAAAAAGGAAGCAAGTGGAGTCCAATGACCTGTAGTTCAGAAAAGCTCTGATTTTGGTGACTGACACCTGCCAGGACTGTTCTCTGGAGCACTTGAGTCTCTCTGCCACCTGCACACAGGATGTGGAAGATAAACAGTGGGGACTGATCAAGGGCATTCCCCCTCTGTCCCTTGGTGGTTGCAGGAGACTTGGTTGCTCTGAGCTGGAAATAAATCAGTAGCAGAGACAGTCCTGGGCACCCTGGTGTCCCAGGATAACACAGAGCACAGGCAAAGGGACACACATGGCTGGTGCTCTGAGCTGCACTGATGTGGGCAGGGGAGGCTGCCCTGGAGGTCTCCACATGCCCTAGGTCTGCTCTTCAGCACATGCTGGTAGCAGCACCTCCAAGCCCCCCTCTCAGCAGCCCCCTCACCTTGCTGCACAGAGAGGCAGTGGTCCCTGGCAATGCAGAAATCCCAGTCTGGATCTTTCTCAAGGCCAGCCCAGAGGCACTTGGTGTACTGGGATATAACACCATTACTGGGTGGTATTTTCAGGGGCAATGACAGCTGTGTTCCCAGGCACTCAGACACAAGGTCAGTCTGACCCTGGTACTCCTTCCTATTGCCCAGCCCCAGGCAGTTCCCCACGCAGGCCCTCTGAATTCTTTACCAGCCTCCAAAGAATCTAAAAAATCCCTAACGAGTCCCTAAAAATCTCCACTGTCTGCACAGGGTCTTGGGGAGGATACAGGCCACCTGAATGACAGGTCAGTGGTGGGCTGACCATGACCAGCTGCCAGATACCCACTCAGCCACTCTCATTCCCCCCACCCCAACAGGTCAGGGGGAGAAAGTTAGATGAAAAAATCCCCTTGTGGTCAAGATAATTACAGTTTACCAAGAAAAGGAAAGGCTGCACATAGAAGCAGAGCAAAATGAGGAATTCATTCTCCACTTCCCTTTGGGAGGCAGATGCACTATACAGGGTACTGTGGAAAAAGTTAACTTCCTAACTCCATTCCTCACAGAACTGGCACACACAGTAGACATGTCATCTCTTTTGTACACACACTTGTAATTGCTCGCTTTTTTTATTTTTTTTTATTTCTCACATTCTTGCTATATCACTCGGACCTGGGTTTGCTTCCCAAGTGATACGAAGTTCTTAAATGCTATCATGTCAGCTCCATCATCTATTCAACGAATGAACCATCCTCCGATATCCTAAACAACCTCAGGAGTGCTCCCACCCACAAATGCTCATTTCCCTTGTGCATGTTACCACAAACACCTGCAAATGGGCCATTACACAGCTCTGTGCTCATACACACCCATTTGTTCCTACCACAAATACAGCTCGGACATGAAGCTGAACCTCTGTGCTAGCAAGCTACTTAGCAACGTGAACTCTTAACATAAATTAGGCTGACTGCACTGGTGAGCAGCTCTTACAATAAAAATCACGTTACCTTCCCTTCTGGCTTCCTATCCAGACAATGTGGCAGCCTGGGAGTCATGCTAGGTCAAGAGATGTAGAAGTCTGAACTAGCTGCAGCTGCCTCAAACAGCTCTGGAAGGATCTTTTTCTCTTTGTTCAGTTTTGATCCTGTTTTAATAGGCAAGAGTAACTGGTTTAAAGCAGCACACAGAGTCCCTGGGAAACCCACGGCTAGAGCAGACACTTGGCTTTGTCCAGTGCCTGGGCACCTCATGCAGAATGGGGACTTTGTATTTGCTTTTAGAAGATAACCAATTCATATAGGAGGTTCATGAATATTCAGCTTGTGCTCAGGGTTGGGGAGAACAATCCCTAAAACAAAGAGGCAAATTCTTTTACCCTTCATTTGGGGGAATGTGTTTTTCAGCCTAAGGGTTGCAAGTACCCTGCAATCCCTTTCTGTGCAGGATCCATTAATGACCGGTGTTTTTCCAAGCCTGAGCGTGCATCACTGCTGAAAAATAGATGCAGTCAGTGGGGGCTTGGGGTTAATGTTTCTGGATGAAGGAGAGTTTGGAGGTGAGTTCAAGAGCATAAGGAGCCAGGCTGAACTCAGTCAATCTTGCTGTTGTAGCCTCTCTGCCCTTGTCCCCTTTCTGTGGCTGTACCTGCCCTGGGAAACCGTAGCAGAGAAGTCTCCCAGCAGTGGGAAGACGTGGACGTGTCTTTTTCTGCAGAGCTACTGCAGCTATTCCTCTGTGCAATGAAAAACAGCCAGTGAAGATTCTGTCTTCCCCAAAGAGGTTTGTCAATAGTTGCATGCTATTAAAAGTTGCATGTAGTCTTCTCCCTCATTTTCCTTGCACAGCACACATTTTAGTGCTTAGACACGCTGTCTAGGTATGGTAACAAACTACTAGTAAATAATGATTGTACCTTGTTTGTCTGTCTGCAATGTCCCTGCAGGTGTTGTGAACTCAGATGTTCTGCCCCAGGCAACATGCAGCTGATGGCCAGGAGTTTGCCATACCACAATGACCTGGGTGCATATCTAAGCTCTTGTATACATTTCCACACAAAACAGTTGTTGGTGTTGTTTACAGAAATTTCCAAGTGAAATAAGACAGGAATTTCCAAGTAAAATGAGCTTTCCTTGAAAAAGTGAAATAAGCTTTCCTATTAAAGGTGCTCCTTTGCAGTATAACTGTACCCATATTTGGGTTGTTACTGCCCTGACAGAGTGCTGTCTTCCCTCCCCTTCCCAACCCCCGTCCACAATGATTACTGGTAACAGTTTTAAGTACAGCCTCGTTTTCCTTGTCTTCATCCTCATGGGAACTCGCTTGTAACTGTTCCTTGTTGTCCAACCAAAGCAGCAGAACAAGTTGGGTGACCACTGTGTGACTGATCACCACTCTGCCGTGGGGAAAACAAACATTTGGGGCTGGAGCTGGGCAAAGTAGGCACTGTTTGCACCAAATGAAGGTGGTGTTACCCTTGTGGATCTCTGGTCTAGTCCCAAAACTGTTCCAGCGGTGTCAGGTGAAGATGGTTGCTAACTGTGTGCATCAGTGCTGCCAGGCACCTGCCTGGAGATGTGTGTGCTGGGAAAAAGGCTCTCTGTGACCTCTCATCTTTTCCCACTTGCCAGGAAATGTGTGCAACACCAGCTCCTATTGACAGGCCCTCCTCCATGCTTCCACCTGTTGCCTTTCTTTTGCAAGCGTGTTTGTGTGCTCCTTTCTCCCCTTCCAGCTTTTACCTCCGGACCTCCACTTTCTCCTTCTGTTCAGCTCCAGATTTTCCATCACACCCCTTGCTGCAACCCTCCATTCCCCCTGCCTTCCTCCAACCTTGTCCTCCCCTCTATCACCATTCCTGTTTTTCCCAGGTGAGAGGCTGCTCAAGCTGTCCACTTGCTGACCAAGGAGGAGGAACAGGGATTAAGGAGAGACACAGTCCATGGGCAGCATGGACTGGTGCAGCAGAGCTGCTTTAGACCCCAGAGGTGATGGAGGAGGCTGTCAATGTTATTGTTGTGTTGGCATGGCAAAGGTGGGAGGAAGGAGGCAGGGGATGGGGGGGGGAGGGATTTGAAACTTCAACTGCCCCTTTGTCTTTTCACCTCCTCCAGTTTAACTGGTGCCCTGTGGAATTTATGATCCTCCCTCCTGCAAAGAGCTGTTGTATTTCAAGTCACAGAGTGCCTTCCAGCCGGGTGATAGACCAGCTAGCCTGCTCTTTAACAACCTCAAAGTGCATAATGAGCAAAGCCAAACTTTCTCCCAGCAACAGTTTAGGAAGACTGATTACCTCTCTTTTACAAGTGGGAAAACAGTGTCAATCCATTCCAAATCCCCGTGGTGGAGCTTAGCAATGGATATAGCCCATGGTTTCTTATATCCTATTCTACGGCTGCTAACAATCTCTTTTCCTTTCTCCCTCTCCATGCTCAGCTGGACATTTGCCCAATTTAGGGAGAATAAGGAGACTGACTCTTGTCATTTTGAAGAGTCAGAGAACAGGTAAAGCAGAGGAGAACGGGAGCAAATATAGAAGTCAGACAGAAAACCCCCATCTCAGCAGCAGGAGTTGCCATCTAGGTACTGCTTTTCAGGTACCCCAGATGAGGGACTTTAGGAGTCTCAGCCTTATCTGTTTCTCACCTCCTTGCTTTGGTGTGTTGCAAAGAGGACAGGAGGCATGTTTTGAGAGGATGCAGCCCATGTGACAGACAAATGGAAAACCACAGCTCCTAGAGCAGCTCTGCCAGTGATGGATTTTACAAACAGGGCAGCCCCTCACCAGTGGGCTAGCATTAGCCCAGTGCTAGCAAGCATTAGGGGCAGCCCCTCACTCCATTGCCCTGTGTCAGATCACTGTTCAGGGTCCACCTTTCCCTCTCCTCCAGCAAGTTCACTGTGGGATGGGCCCCACATCAGCCCTGGCAGCAGACTCTTTCTGAGCACCTGTGGCTTTTTCTGATTAAAGGGCACACAGCTGAGAGGCACTGGGAATTAGAGATAAGCTCCAGCACTTGGAGCACTTCTGACAGCCCTGTAGCACTGTTGGAGAGACAGATGAGTGCAGAGATGTGGATTTCACAAGCCCTATACAAGTTTTGAGGCACACCCAGCTCTGGAAGATGCAGTTGAGCTCTGAGCACCTGGGGATGTGGCAGGCTGGCCAGAAGCCCTCTGAGGAAGGTGCTGATGCAGACACCTGCAAGCTGGGTGAAGCACCAAGTGCCCCAGCTCCTGGAGCAGGTGCACAGTTGCAAGGTATCACATGTCCTGGTGGCTCCATGCCCTTAGCCAGCTCAGCCAGGGGTAGAAGAACGCTCAGATCTCAGACAAGCAGGATGCCTGGCAGGTATTGCATTCTCCAAACATTACCAGCCCAGTCTGCTTTGCCTGGGCACCTGGGGTGGCTTTTACTGCAGTGGTACAAAATGTGTGCAGCCTGAGAGCCTTTTGCTTCCACAGGTCACCCCAGGCACCCTGCAACCCTCCCTTTTTGTATGCAGCCCGAGGGCCCATCAATCCACCCTCCTCTCTGCCTGGGCACGTCCTGTGCCTTCAGGCGGGGGTAGGAAGCTACAAGGCTGTTAACGCCCTCCTTCCTGTCCCCAGAGATAACTGCACAGATGCATTCCAGTCAGGCAAAGCCTCCTGGCAGCGGAGATCCAGACTGGCTGCTTGATAGGAGTGGCCTCCTCTGTGCATTACCTGGCACTCCAGATATGTCAGTCTTCCTCCTGGATGCTAAACTACAGAGGTCAAGCTGTTACCTGTGAGATTCAGCTCTTGCTGTCACTTGCTTACACATGCCCTCTCAGGTTCTCAGTGACTAAGACAGGGACACAGAATACGGAAATTTATTTAATTTGCATTTATTTTTGTATTTATAATTATAAAATGTGAGAGGCCTGTTCTTCAATAATCTCTGATAGAGCAGTACTAACATCCTCTCAGTGGGATTTGCAATAGGATAGGCTGGTGAACTGCACGTTTATTGGATCAATTTCAGCTTGCCTTCCTCGTGGCTCTGCCATGGCTTCTCTGGCTACCACAGGTAGATGTGCTGAAACCCAGAGCAGTAATGCACACCATGCTTCCTGCTGTCCATGCTGGTGGGATAGGGAGAAGGAATGCCACCTGGAAAGGCTCCTCCACCTCTGCTGTCATAGAGAAGTCACGCAGGCCTTGGTGCTGAGACCTGCAACTCAATCTGTGGACGTGACCTGTTGGTAAATCAAGCTGAGTGTCCCAAGTTTCTAATTCTCCTGCATTATTAATGTCTTGCTCAGGAATTAATGTGGGTCAGGCTTATGGGCCCATGTGTGCATTTCAAGTGCAAGTTTATCCAGAGTTCAGAGTTGGCTAAAAGTAGGATTTTGGCTCAGTCTTTTATAAAAAAGGACTCACCTTAGGAAGTAATGACCCAATGACAAGTATCCTCTGTGATTTCGTTTCTATTCTTCACCCGGGAAATTGGTCACCTAGGCCATAGCAAGTTTTATGTAGGGGCCAGGATTCAGATTTATGTTTGCAATGTATCAGGATAAAGGCTTGGAGACAGGAGCAAAAATTTTAAGAGAAAGCAGCAAGCTGGGCAGAGGGCTCAGAAAACATGACCTCTGAGGAAGATGTGGGAGACTCTGGCATGTTTTCCTCTAGACACAACAACTGTAAAAGTTGTGATGCATTATTTATTCTCCATGTCCATGGATGCAAGGCAGGCCTGACTTGATTTACAATCAGGATGATTTATGGTAGGCATAGGGGCAATATTTTCAAGTTTTTAAGGATTGCTAGTCTTCCAGTAAGTACCCACAGACACTGCTGCTGGGCTACCACGCAATGGTCCTTAAAAACCTTTTGGGGGGAGGGTGAGGTATCCTGGATGCTGTCTCAGAGCAACGGGAGGCTTAGATCACCATGAGCTAATCGGTGAGGCAATTGGACATGGCCCGTGACCTTTTTGGAAGAAGGCTTTTAGGAATGCATTCAGTCAGCATCCCCTTCATTCTGCTGGGTGGGGCTGGGTGGCAAGAGCCAGAGATCTCATGGCTAAACTGCAGGAGAAAATGTGGAAGACAGCTCGTACTCAAGTGCATGGTGCAGTGGGGAACTACAGTTTTCCACTTAGGACATAGCTAGGGTTTCCTAGGCTCCGGGATGAATTCTCACCAATTAGTACATGGTGTTTGAGACTTAAGTATAGCTAGAAGCATAGCAATGCCTATGAAGTGAAGTTTACAGCTTGATCTCCTTCATGGTTCGGGCCTAAACCCTATGCTTTGGATCAAACTTTTCTTTCTCTTTCAGACTTTGTGTAGAAATCTAGTCTTGCAATCACACTGGTGTAAAGGTCTAGTAAGAGTAAGTAACATTGCAGCTACACAGTGCTAAGCACAGAATTAGGTGCAGTACTTGGACTACCTTTTACATTACACTACAATATTCCTTCAAGGCATTCCCTTTTATAGAGGCAAACCCAGTTCATACTCATTAACTCAGATGGACTGACAGCAAGGAGCTTGGCTTTCCTGCCCCAACCACATCAAACAAACAAAAAATAATCCTGCATCAACAGAGACACAAGCACTACGTGCCAACAGGAACCAGAGGTGTAACCTGCATCCACTTGCATGGTTGTTTTCCACCCCAGCCTTCCCTGACCACTGCATTTGTTAACAGCATTACATCTGCAAGAGACACTTTGCAGTCTACTGCCCCATTCCTGAGCAGAGAAATGAGGCTCCACATGGCACAACAGGAGAGTGGAAATTTAGAGTTAACAGCATGATATTGAATAGAGTCATAGCCAGGTCCCTCTGCAGTCATGAAGGCCTTCAGCTGAAGAAAGGGAGCTGACATCTTTTAACTCTCCTCCAGCTTGCCACAAATGCCTCATGGCACCCTGCCTGGTGGCACCCTCCCCATATCTGATCACACACCCTTCCTTGTCCTGTGATCTTTTTTTTTCCTTGCCATATTATGGACTGATTTCAGGATTGCTAGATGTCCACAGAGCATGAAGGCACCTGTGTTTTGCTGTCAAGGACTCTGGAAGTGCTGCTAGAATCTAGCTGACCCCCCCCCACTGCTGCCTGTGTTGGCAATATTAACAAGAAGTTATTTCCAAAACTGAAATGCAGAGACAACTCCCTGATTGGAAGAGCAATAAAAAAATCTCACCTCCTCTTTTACCCACACAATTTTTTTTCTTTTTATTTTCCCCCTCCTACTTCTCAGGGGGTTATGCCCTTTTATCACCATGTCTGTTCTCTGTCTCCTGGGAAAGGTACAAAACCCCAGCATGACAAATCCATCTTTCTTAGGGTGGAAGCTTTCCCACTGGTGAAATCCTATACCTCAGAGAACCACCCACCTCACTCATGCTAAAACCATTTCTTGAAAGATCACATAAAACAATCTGTTACGCAACTCTCAGAACATCAAATAACCCCCTTATTTATAGTATATACACTTCCAACAATAAACCTCCCTTTTGAACTGCATTGGTCAATATAGATTTAAAAGGCTTTTCCTATTTCAGTCAACATCTCAAGTTGTTGTTTAAGCATGCAGTGCTTTGGCTTGAGAGGAGCTGGTCGCGTGACTTCCTTCAGGACTAGGTGGTTAGGTTTGCAAATCCTTCTCCACTGTGGTTCTCCGGGAAGTGGTACTGCTCCAATTTTTTTAATGCCAGCTTCTTCTTCTATATGTGCAGCCTATATCAGGAAGCTGGTTTTGAGTTTGGAATTATACCTGGAAAATGTTGCCCCAGCAATTAAGGAAGAAGATAAAGGCTATTTCTTCAGGCAGCTAAGCAAGATTTTTAAAATACCTGTAACATTTGAGAGGCCTTTTCTGCAATAGCTCCAGCCTATAAAGGTCAGCAATAAAGCACCAACCACTTGCAAGCAATCCCCTCCCTGCTTGTCACAGCTCCTTTGGTTACTCAAATATTGTTTTTCTGGAGTGCCTTGGGCACTATGTAAGCCCCCAGAAGTGGCAGATTTCTCTAAGCTCTCTTCACGATGGCCAAGAGAGCCAGACGAGCTCAAGCTGGGTGGCCGGTGCTGGGCAGGTGCAGTGGCCAAGCCACCCCAGGCCTGCCAGTCAGCAGCACCCTGAGCTCCTCCAGGGCTACCACAGCTGCTCAGGGGGGTGGCCACGGGGGAGCCCTCTGACCCACTGCCCAGTCTTGCTTGCCAGTGTGGCGGTTTGGGCTTCTCTGTCACCCAGCTTCATGAAATCACAGGATATGCTGAATTGGAAGGGACCCACAGGGATCATTGAATCCAACTCCTGCCCTGCCCAAGGAGCACCCCCAAGAGTCACACCATGTGCCTGAGAGCACTGTCCAAGCACTTCTTGAACTCTGTCAGGCTGGTGCTGTAACCACTTCTGTCGGGAGCCTGTTCCAGTGCCCAACCACCCTTTGGGTGAAGAACCTTTTCCTAATATCCAACCTAAACCTCCCCTGGCTCAACTTCAGGCCATTCCCTTGGGTGCTATCACCAGTCACTGCAGAGAAGAGATCAGTGTTTCTTTATTGCAGTGACCAAAACTGCAGAGAGTATTCAAGGTCAGCCCCCTGTTATTTCAGCTAGGGAAGAGCTGACCCCCTCTAGTTATTCCCCAGTCTCTTCCATCTCTTTATTGCCGGTGACTTCCTCAGGGCAAGGAAATACTTTCTTTTACGGGTTGGTACAATACTTAGCGCATGATTTGCATATTTTATGGGCAGTGCGTGCCCTTGCCTGGAGATGCAGGAAAAGAGGATTGCATGGGTGTGACATGCATTAGCTCTTCAGAACATACCTCGGGGAGGCTGTCTGGTGAGTTAGGCAATGCCCTTGAAGAGGTTTGTGTGCGCACTGTAAGGGTAATAAGCTTCAAAGAATGTAGACAAGGCTGGCAGTGTTTGTTACTGTTGTCTTCCTACTCACGGGGGCATAAATAAGAGACAGGAAGCTCCCTCTCTTTATGGAGAAATTGGAAGCTTTCTCATCTGTCCATTGGAATAGACTGGAGATTATTCAGGCTGTTTTCTTCACCACCTCTTTGCAATACATATGTATTTCTATGTATTTACTTCAGTGATGTCGTACTCTTAAAATTTCCAGGTGTAGGTATTTCAGAAGAGCTATGCAAGCAAACCTTCCTTGTGGAAGTACTGCTTTTGCTGTCACAAGAGAGTTCTCTTGGTTTAGTGGATTTCAATAAGTGAAACAAAAATGATTACATATTGGCAAAAAGACTTTTAAGTGGATTCAACTGCATTGCACTAAGGTTCTTGTCATTATGGAAATTTCAACTTCTCTGCCAAAGGGAAAAAAAAGATGAAGTAAAAAAAAAAAAAAAAAAGGCTGTTCCTTAACAATATTGTTATTCTGGCACAAAAAAGACTGTCACAGACATACCTCAAAATTAATTTTCCCAGATATTCACTGAACTCATGATTATCGTCTCCCACTAAACACTTTCAATTTAAATGGAGACCAGGCTTCAAACAAGATAATGCATCCAGCAGTCCATCTGAACATTCATATATATATGAGAACAAGATCTGAACTCTGACACAGCCCTCAAACCAAAATAAATTCCTCAGGCTTTTTAGAAGTGAGAAAATTCAACTTAGAAAATGCTGGGTTTGGTTGGGGGTTGGTTTTTTTTTCCCCTCTTTTATCTGCGAGAGGAATCTGCTGGGTTTGAGCACTAGATCAGAAGATCTTGAGGCTTAAGGGTGGATCTCAATTATCCAGCACGGGTCTATCTCTAACCATAATGGGCTTTTCGCATCATTTCTTGAGGACATGCCCATGCAGACAATAGCTATGTGCTGGCAAGCCAAGGTCTAAATGTATCTAAATACCATATCATCATTAAAAATCCACACCGGGGGATGAGGAACTGAGCTGCTGTACTGCATGTACTTGGCAGATAGATACCTGTGCGCTGTGCAGAGCAGTGCCACTGGTGGAGCGAAGCACGTCATCCTGGGACACGATTCCTCAGAGCTGCTCCCCCGCTCTGCCGTCTCCACTGTAATTGCCTCTTGGAGTGCTAGATGTTAACGCTATGGCCCCAGGGAATGCTGCTTTTCCAGCAGCCTGTGGGAAAGCACAAAGAGGACAACAAGAGAGCGCCTGGGGCAAAGCACAAGGGGAGACATCTCGCACTTCATCAGGGGAAAACCCAAGCTCCAAGTCAGCAGATTTACCGCAATTTCAGGTGCTGTTAACACAACGTTAAGGTCCTGGTACACATACCAGTACATACGTGTATCATGAAAGTAAATCTGCACTCGCCCAAAAGCAGCCAGTGCCAGAAGAACACAGAAAAGAACCATCAGCGTTCTGGTGAAGAGCTGATGATACCCCGATAAACAGAGGCCGGGCTTTCAGGTTTGCCTGGAACTGTGTGATCCTAATCAGAATATGGGCAGATCTTCGCAGTGAGCTTTCCAAAGAGCTGAAGTTTTTGTGCAATTCACTGCCCCTAACTTTAGCTTATTGAAAAGTTTAGGTCTTTGAACAGGTCCAAAGTTCGTGGGGAAACACGGGGTCTTCCAGAGTAACACCTCACTCGAGGATCAGTGGTGGATGTCCATAGAATCAGTTGCTCTTTGGAGAGGTGCTCCCTAGTGGGTTTGGAAACAGCACAAATTCAACCCTAGCGCCCTTGTGCTGTGTTTCTCTCTCCCTCCTGTTCTATGTAGATAATGACATGATGAGGTTTTTTGTATGGGATGACAACTGGAGAGTCACTTTGCCAGCTGGGTAAATCCACAAGTGGCTAATGCAGTGCACCAAAGCAGCTAGGAGAGCACAGGCGAGCTCTCAACAGGGTGCACCACGTGCACCTCTTCTTACTCATGACAAATGGGCAGCATCCTGTCCTCAGCCTTGGGCAGCCACAGGAACGGATGCATTCTAACCCACATGATCTTCCCTGGCAGTAACTTGTTCCCATGTGCGTGCTATGTGCCCCTATCAGCTGCCAGCTGGTACTTTTGCTAATTTGATCAAACACGGGACCAATTTTTCCTAATCTGGGTGTAATCCCTCAGACAGGAGCTATCACTGCCTCTCGTCTATGTGCAACTCTTTTATCTAGGGCAGTCAGAAGAGTATGACAGCTCCATGATAGTCAGCCTGGTGCAATGGGTGGCCCCAGTCAGGAAGAAAGGACTTGGCACTCTGCTCCCCTCAGATGCGTAGAGGGACCACTTGGGTGAATTGATGGTGCAGGGGAGTGCCTGAAGCAGCCTGGAAGGTATAACTCACCAGCACATCAGGATATGTCACTTGGAGTGTCCTTCTAGCCATCTCAGCACAGGGCTGTAAATCCCCTTGGCCTGCAAAGCCCCCCAAGGTCAGAGAGGATGGAGGAAGCAACGGAGCAGCATCCTGCCCAGCGCTTGCCCTTTGCAGCTGGCTCTGCCCTGCCAACACGGACCGTGTGAGCTGCATACCCAGAGGAGATCATGTAGGTCCTTCCCTGGTTTTAGCCTGAGCCACCACTGCTCTGCAGGAACTTTTGGAAAGGCGATGAGCTGCCTACTGCTCTGCAGTCAGAGCATGGCTGTGCTCGGCACACGGCCACAAAGGGGTGCTGGGCTGGCAGTGTCCAGACGTGCACATGGGAGTGTCATACCCCAGTGCCCATGGCCCATTCAAACCCCGTCTTTGCAACACATGCTGAAGCTGATTAAAGTGTGAGAGCCTCTGTGTCCTCTGGTCTTTACACAGAGTAAGCAGCAATAGAGACGACACTTGCTAGGACTTTGCTCTAGTTTTTACAGATCTAGTGAACTTCATCCATAGTACAGGTGAAACTGCAGGTTTATGCAGGTTCCTTCTCAATTGCCACTAGTTGAGGCTACTTTTTAAGGTCTCTTCTTTGGATTCTGAACATGTAGGCACAAAATTTTTTAGATTATATTTTTGTAAAAGCCAGTGACCTTGTCAACTATGCCTGTCATCTGAGTTTTCTCTCTCACTCAGCAATTCTCTTCTTCTAATTAATTTTCTTACTTTTTTCCATGGGGTAATATTACATTGTGTTGATAAGCAGCTCTTTTCTTTTGCCCCAGAACAGTGATCAGTGCAAACAGGGAGGTTTTAAAATCCTTGAAGAGAAAGATTTTCTGCAAACAGGACTTGTTACTGAATTAAAATTCTGTTGCAGATAAGGAAGGCTTGAAGCAAAAATCTATAGCTGGTCAGTGCTTTGCTTGCTCATGCCTATTTGGTTGCTTTGGGCAGTAAGTACTGGGAATATAACACATCCTTGGGCTACAGCCCATCTTCACAGAACAATTTTCCTGCTGAATATGCACTTCTTAATAAGGGTAACTGCTCATCTCAAGACTATAATGATACCAATGCACTCATGCCATGGACTGCAACCCACTCTTCTGGCAGTTCTCTTGTTTTATTTTCCCACCGCAAGAGCTGGAATGAAATGTATTTGTTGGTGAAGCTTATTTTTGCTGGCTTTCCATCTCAGGCAGTGGAAGATTTTATGGAGCTATCTTGTCCATTTCAAAACCTTTTTTAATCATCCTTTTCCCCAAGTTACATTGTCCTGAAATAGCCCTGTATACAGACATCAATCATGCATACCTGCTTCATGTTTCCCAGGGTACAAAACTCACTCTTGCAAACACAGTGTAGAACTACGGTGAGCCTGCACCTTCTAGTCACCAACTTGGCTGGCTGTGGCTGGTGTAGGTGACATTCTTGCTCTCTCCTAGATTCTTGTGCCTCTCAGCTAACAAGACAACCAATTTATCTGCACATAAATTCCAGGAGTAAGGAGCACTTCTGAGTGTCAGGGATTAGGACCATACTCAGACTGTCCCAAACTCAGACTGGGGTGAGACCTGAGTGTTTTCATAGCCCCTTCCCCAGCTCTGTCATTTCTGCAGGACCCCAGGGGGATCCTACTTGAGGCCCTGCCTCTGTTCCTCAGGAAGACAAGAGGATCTCCCTAGTAATTCCAGGTGGGCAGAACGCCTTTCCTAACAGTGAAAGACTTGGCCATTATAAGCAGTAGGAACAGTACCTGATTAGCAGCAAATCTGGGGGCTTCTGCCTCCCACACTGGTGGCAATACTAGTCTATGGCAATGCTGCCTTGTGCTGGCAGTGCTGTTTGTGTGGATCTGGTGTAGGAGCAGATCTCCAAATAAAAGACTCCATGGAAACAAAATGGGGGATGCTTTCTGCATGTTTGTTTCAAGTGGGACCGGTTCTCCAGCCTGTTTCAGTGTTTGTCCGTAGCACTTGAGCCCACATAGCTGCTGGGAGAGATGGGAAGTACCAGGGAGCAAAAGGAAAGGCCAGGGGATTGTAGTGGTGAGACAAAGCTTTTGCCCTGTGAATGCTGATGGATATTTGGGGACATCCAGGCAGTCTCAGACTCCTGAACGATGAGATTACCCTCCCTCTTTCTTATTGAGACATGTACCTGGGGAATACACCTGTTATCACTTTGTTTCTTCTTACCACATGGTGCTTTTTAGACAATTACACTTCCAGCACTACTAAAATATCTGTTCTGCAGTATTTGCCTTATCACAACACTTGGCTTTGTAACTTTTGCAAAAATCTTCACAGGGGCTGGATTCTTACAAAAGTGAACCTGCATAACAACTGTCTCCATTTCAGAGCTCAATACTATCAATCTTTTCTCTCTTATCCTAAGGTTGTATAGAAGAATTTTCCTGGTTCAGGGAAAGAAATCCTGCAACAAATCAGTGTCTAAAAACCAGTGCCTTCCCAAAGCTCAAGCACTGCCATGACAGTTTGATAACCAGCTGAAAAATGTGTCTGATGGAAGATTCAGAGTGAGAGTCTGGGCCCTAAAAACAGGGTCCTAATCCATAACCAATTACTGTGTGCCATACTTGTCAAGAGAACCCACACAGTGAGGTAAGGTTGCACCATGCTCTCTCTCCTTCCTTGAATAAAAAGTGCCTGCTCTAATGAGAGGCAAGTCCCTGATTCAGCAAAGCACTTAAGTGTTTTGATGAACTGGGGCCAAACTGAACATCTTGTGCAGAACTCGGTTGTCTAGTGAACAATATCAAATATTTTATTCATGGATGCAGACTTAAATGAAAATTAAAGACATGGCTATTTAAGGCCTTAGGTGCCCAAACCAATATTGTTCATTTTTTATTATCTTAAAGTAATCATTTGTACGGGAAAAGAAGCAGCCACCTCCAGAAAATCCATCCCTGTCATGCTGGGAAGAATATTCTCAGTCCTCCCCCAGCACCCTGTCAATTTGATGGCTTATGTAGCTTGCTTAGAAACTTGTCACATTCAGGCTATTTCAGATCAACAAGTTCCAGCCAGTATCATCCTTTTTCCTACCAGGAACACCCAGCTTCAGTACCCTATGCAGGTATGGGGAAGCGAGGCACAGCCTCCTGTAGGCCAGATCAGGTATTAGGAGGGTCTTAATACTGTGCCATCACCCTTACTTGGCCATCAATCCCCACACAAGGCACTGAGCTCCGTGCTGACCTCGTTCTCTGAGGCTGCAGCCACCAAGGGTGCCTGTCAGGCTGCTCTCCTGCTCCAACACCTCCTGCTGTCCTGCTAAAAGGGTCCCTCCAACTCAGCCTTGGAAAATGAAGCATTATGGCAGGTGAACACAAACCTCAGTCTGTGAAAGCTTTCGCTGAGCAGTGGTTCACCTGAAATGCTGGATGCAGCAGCATGCTGTGGTTGAAGGCTGCACCACAGGCAGGTGGAGAGAGCAGAGGTTGGACTTTGGCACATCCTGACTTCAGGGTGTTTCTCTTTGGAAACATCATCTTTTTCTAATGAAAATTTGCAGTAGAACTTTATCTATGCCTTTTGTATATTTGAAAATATTTCCGTAGATAGTAAGTGCCAAAGAGAGCTGTTTCTAGTATGGCAACACATACTTTATTTTTTTCTCCTTGTCCACCCTAGAGCAACAATCTTCAACTCCCTTTTACTTATCGATACGCCCACTTGTGCTCTCAGTTAGGCAGAAAACAGTCAAAGTATGGATAAAAAAAAAAAGAAATGTGACATTTTTCACCAGCTTGTCTATACTTAGATGCAACCACCTCCCTGCTATGGAATATAGGCAGATGCAAATGGAAGGAAAATGGGAAAAAAAAAGAAGTCCATGGAGACATTTTTGGGTAAACCTTATGCTCTCTTAGATTTATTCTCATACAGCTACTAGTGCTCAAATGATTTCCAGAGCAGGCATAAGTTACATGGCACTCAGTTTATCTGCTCTGGAATGGCAAAGTGCACACACAGATATACACTGTGGTTCCAGGGAGTCTAGGGATTTCAAAGGTGCTTTATCTTCCAGATAGCTCACTGGCAAAGAAGAGTGAATTAATAAGTGTTGGTAACTAAAACTGGAATGATAGGTTATGAGTATGGGCTTTAAAAAAGAAGTGTCACTTAAATGCATGTTACAGATTTGTTCAGAGCAAGATTTTAATCCTCTATGTTTTTTGACTTCTGGATTCCTAAGCATTTTTCCCAGAGAAGCACAAATCCTCGAATTGTGTACTGGCAATGGCTGTGCTTTCTGTGCTCCCACAGCATCGCCCCCCTCCAAGTAGCCTTTGGGGATCTGTGAACCAGAAGTAAAGCCCCATCTCCTAGCAGTCAGACAGGAACCACGCTCCCCTAAATCCCACACATTGATCTGATTCACTGCATGACTCTTGTAAGCCTCCATCCACCTCCTCTCTGGGAAAACACAAAAGATCCACAGTTTTAAGTTCTTGGGCTGAGGCACTTTGAGCTCAGTACACAGAAAGGCTGAGCGGCCAGAGTTCCCACTTACGGAAGTGCCAAGTGCACAGGAATTCTGTCCAGGCATAGCACTGAGGCACTTGAAACGACAGGAATGCTGTGTGTTTGTGCCCTTTGCCTCTGCAGCCCCTGACACCATCGCTCTGCAGGAAGGTGAATCTATTTATACACAACGGCAGAGGCTCAAGCCCTCATTTTCACCTGGCCTTTGAGGAGCCTTTGTCATGTTTTTGCAACACTATCTGAATGACTTGGAAGGCTTCAGAAAAATACTAAATACTCTTGAAAATGCAAAATGTTTGTATCCCTCAGCCAAGGGGAGGGAAAAACGTGCCGGAAGCTTAGCCAAGCCTGACAGGGTATAGTGGATCTTGATCTTTGCTCACCCCATAGTTAGATATTGTTCTCCCCACCCCACTTTTAATGGAGTCACTGCCTTATCTCTTAAAGTGATCTCATTAAAGGCAGGGGACAAGACAGCAGAGGGTATGAGGTGATGGAAGGTCGATAGAAATACATTTTCATACACCTTCTCGGTTTCCCCTCTGAAGGGAGTGGTCTTCAAAAAAGCATGAACCCCTTTTGACCACTCCTCTGAACCACACTGACAGAGAGCTTATGGTGGAGCACATCTCGTTTTATCTGCATGGTTGCTGCTCTTGTTGCCTCCTGTAGTTTGCTGTGGGTAACCCTGTCCTCGGAGACTATTGAGATAAGGCAGAAGTGGATGAGAGAAAATAGCTTCTTTGGGCTTAACTCTGTTCTGGTTTTTGGGGGGGTTTTGAGTAAGTAGGAGTCACAGGAGCTTTTCTTCTCTGCTGGTAAGGGCATAAGCAAACTGCTCCAACATGTACAGTGCCAGTGAACAAGTTGCTTGGTTTTCAAGGCAAACGCTGAAGAGTGGCTCTTGTTGCAACACATCCAAAAAGCTGGTGAACATTGTGAGATGTCACAGAAAGAAAAAACAGATGAGAGATGGCATTCTTTCCTATTCTGGGGACTATCCACTGCTGGGATCCTAGTTTTCCCAGCAAAGGCAGCCCTAAGCTGTGGCAGTTATGAAGGGATAAAGAAGATCTGCTTCTCTGTGTCAAGCTACACGTAGTCTATTCCTGGAAGCAGGAATATGCTTGAGTAGAAGCTGTCATATCAAGCAGCAAGAGCAAAGGGCTTTCAGACCCTTGGACTCTTACCTGGAACCTGCTAAAGCTTTTCTGCATGCCTGCCTTCCCTCACTGTGGCTGTTCTTCCATTCCGAAAACAGCCATAATAAAACTCCCTGCTGTAAAACAATTCCTGCTTCTTAAAGTAAAAATTGTGGCAGGAGGGCCTTGTGATGTCCACAGCAGCAGGCATTCATATAATGCCCTGCACTGCTTAGCTAAGGCTCATCCTTCTCCTTTCAATGCATCCCATGCTACTTACCCTTGGAATTTGACTGATGTGCAGCAGCCCACAACCACACCACAGCTACTATCTGAGGGGAAAACAATGTATGGTTGCAGATCTGCAAAATAACGATTCAAGATTACTCCTGGGATGACCTTAGAATAACACACAAGTCAAAGAGCAGGAATTTTCAGGTCTTAAAGCCTGATTGGGATTTCACCTGCTGGCAGGATTGAAGTTCCCTGTATGTTATCTTTGCTTCTCTCAATCACCCTGCCAAGGTCTCAAAGAGTCTGTAATTGCTTGTAGATACTGAAAACAGAGCTCTCCTGATTTTTCTTAAGCTAATCTCACTGATACCTATTATGGAAAGAGAACACAAGCATTTCCAATATAGAACATTACAATCCCTGCCTGGTTTGATGTAATAAAATTTCCTTTGATCTGTATGGATTTGTTCTTTGTTTAAATCACTGACAGTGACACTGAGAGACTAATCCAGGTTTAGGGCACCACAGCTGCACACTAGTTTCATGTTATGAAGAAATGACAATGCATGAACAATTCCAAGGAAAAGATGGGTAAAACTGATAGTCTGACAAATCAACTACACTGGTTAGGTAGCACTTCAAGGGGCAATATAGTGCAGGAGTGGTCTGGAGGTCTTCTTTTAGTGTCCTATTCATGATGCTTCTTCACTTCTTTCATATAGAACGCAAGCCAAGTTTGGTATGGTGTATTGCTCTTCAGGAGTAAAATGCTGCTAAGGAGTGAAAATGAAACAAATAGGTGATTTCAGGCACTGGAATTTCTACCCAGTCCCTAATGCCTATCCCCTTCTCCCCACCCACTGGCAAGAGCCAAGCCTTTCACTGGAAATTTCAGAGGAAAGTCTCAAGGGTAAGAAATAAAAGCTATGTGGGAGTGTCGCCTCGGGGTCAGGTTGGTGCAGCTTGGTAGGGAGACAGCTGTCCAGGTATTTTCTAGGTAAACCAAAAGCTTCAGTATTCCAGTCTGTCAACACAGTGCCAGATCTAATAAAGACCATGAAAGGCTCCAAAATGGAGCTTATGGGGACAACTAAAAAGTGTCCCTGAAATGTTGGCCTGCTGTCTAAAATTGCATCTGACCTCACTGCTGGTTTTTGCTTTTATGTTCAGTATGTTCTGTTGCAGAAACACCTCAGAACTGAGTGGTCAAGATGTTCCTAAGTCCAGCTGGAATCACAACGATGGAACATCCCCCATGTGTGCAAAAGGCAGATACATCAGAAGCTCTAAAAGCAGGTCTAGGGAGCAGTGACAGGGCCAAGCCCCACCACTGGTGTGGTGCCTCTAACTCAGCTGTTAAATAAACATGATGGTTGCAGTGGCAGATCTTCCCCTAACAGACATGGGCCTGTGGGCAGTTTGATGAGCAAGCTCTTGTGCAGGATGCTTAAGGCTTGAACTCAGTTCTCCCACAAAAGGGTTTCATGCCATGCTAAGCAGGAAAGTGCTGTAGCTATATTCTGCCTTCCAAAGAAAGTTCAAAGCTATTTTTGGGACCCTCAGCAGGTGAAGCCTCCTGAAACACTTTCTCCTTCCCAAGTTTATACAGGGTTCCAGGGCTTCTACTAAGTTGTTGAGATTAAAAAAAAGAGCATCAGCTAATTTTCTTTGCCAGAAAATCTAGACAGAAGTAAAAGCAAAGTCAACAAACTTCTGAAAAAAACACAAAACCCAAAAACAAACAAAGCGAACTAACACAGAGTCATAATTTCTCCATCTGTCTTTCTCAAGAATTTGAAGCATAAGGGAAGGATGACCATAGCCAAACTTCGTCTCCGAGCCAAGCTGCCTGAGCAGCAGAGGGCACAGAAAGTTGCCCCTAACTCTTCACAGAGTCCTGAATCGCCAGAAGTTGTTTCCGGCAAGCACACACATCTGCCATGGAACGGAGCGCGCTGAGGCTCCGGCAGGTCGGCAGCATGGCAGGGACCATGCCGGGCAGAAAGCGTTTGGGTGGAAAGGGAGCACCGGGGGTCTTGTGCCTCTGAGCGAGCGGCGACACAACCCGCGGGGAACCGGCACCTGGGGGCTCCGGACGGCCACGGCGGGCACAGGGCCGAGCCCCCGCAGGAGCGGCAGGCAAGGCGCCCGGGGAGCCCCGGNTTTATGCGGCGGGAACGCGGAGGCTGCCGGAGCTGCGCGCCGTTGCGGCGTCGGAGAGGAACGATCCGCGGGGGGGCAGAGGGGGGCGAGGCGAAGGCGAGCAGCCGCGGAGGGGGAGAAAGAAGAG
>VZTN01011779.1:74218-141819 GCA_013400515.1 Erpornis zantholeuca
TGGGCAAGGGGGTGAGCGGCGGGGCCGGGACGGGACGGGAAGTGCGAAATTCAAGGAGCCGGACTGTGGCCGGTGCCCCTTTCCCTTCGACGAGGCTGTGCTTTGTCTGTGCCGTGCTGGGACGGCCACGTCGGGTCGGGTACTAGGGCGGCCGCGGCCGTTGGCGAGCGGCGCCGGTGCCGCCGGCTGCAGCAACGTGCGAGGGTGGCCGCCTCCCCCTGGGAAGGAAGAGCCGGGCCGAGGGCGTGGCGGAGCTCGGGGCAAGGAGCCGGCGTCCCAGAGCCCCCGGCTCCTCCTTGAGGTCGTGTCCCCCCGGCGAGGGATCTCCCGCCCGGCCGCAGCCCCCGGGGCTGGTGTTATCTGGTGGCCTTGCGGAGCTGGGGAGGGAGCGCTGCTGCTCCCCGGGCTCCTGAGAGTACTTTAGACTTTCCTTGAGACACGGGGGCCCGGGAGAAGGGGAGCCGTCAGCGTTATTAGGGCTGAATTGCCTGTTGGTAGCAGTGAGGGGGTGATGGGAGATGGTGGCAGGAGGGAGGCGGGCACCCCTGAGGTTCTCCTGTTCATTGGGGTGATGAATTCTCGCAGAAGGCTGTGCAGCGGATTCTGCCCTGTATCAGCATTGTTTCTACCTTACAGCGCATTATAGGGCTATAGGGAGGAGAAGTCCTTAATTCAGATATTATCTTTTAACTAAAGAAAAGTGTGTCTGAGGGCTGTTGGATGTTGTGCTCAAGCACCCGTGTGTGGAGCAGAAACACCTCTTGGCTTGGTCTGATTTCATTTCATGTCAAAAAACTATAGAGACCAGTTTTGGGTTGCGTTGCTTGGATGTTTGTTTTTTCCCTTCGAAAACTTCCCTGTGCATCTTGTGTAGTTGGAGGTGTGTACATTTGTGTTTACTTCTAGTTTGGACACATTCCTGTAAAATTCCCAGATTTCTCTGCTTCCTGAGGAGAGGGTGACTGTGCAGGGCCACGAGACTAAAGTGGTGGTAGCATGTTTCCTGCCAACAGGTGTTCTGTGCTTCCCAAGCGCTGTTCAAACATTGACTTGACTTTATATTGTCCTCATCGGTGCAGTCCAACAGCAGCAATGTTGACATAACTGCATGAGTAGTAGGAGAGCTGCAAAAACATGGCTGAATGGACAGTTACTTGGAAAAGCAGGTTGAGGAGTGTATGGGGTGGGCTTTCAGCATTTTTCTGCGTGGGGGGTTTCTTTTCCTAAAGAAAAGTCTTCCTAACGAAGTCCTTCTGATGCTTGGCAGCCCAGCCTGTTGTATTCAAGTCCACTAGGCAGCGTGGACAGTAAAAGTTCACCCAGGAGAGAAAATATTGGGGATATACTTGGCAGTGTGGACAGTAAAAGTTCACATAGGAGAGAAGATACTGGGGATATACTTGGCAGTGTGGAAGTAAAAATTCACACAGGAGATAAAATACTGGGGATATACTTGGCAGTGTGGGCAGTGTTCTGAATCTAGTTTAAAGCATCCAAGCAGCCTTTGAGTTGTGTGTGTAGGACTGCAGTGCAAAAGGCTTCGGAGACTTAGCCTGGAGGTACAAACTCTTTCTAATGTAGAAAGCCGTCTTGCTTCATTTCAGATTTCATAGGTTGCATGGATAAGAAAGCAATTAGCCTGAAACTGAAGCGCTGCCACAAGGGATAATTCAGCAGGGATAATACAGCTGCCTCATGCTTTCTGGTAGCAAGTCACAAGATTTGCTGGTTTAGCAGTGAGAATGCATGCGTATAATTAGGGACCCCCTGAAAAATGGGGATGTGAGAGCGAGGCAGTGAAAAAGGCGGAGTGTGGATCCAACACTGAAGTGCATGTGCCTGCCCTGAGTTAGGGTGCCCAAAAAGGAATCTTCTTTCCCATGGGAGCATGGGATGGAGGAGAAAAAAAGAGCCTAAGTGTGAGAAAACAAGTTTCTTCTCTCTGTGGCTGTGAGGAGAAGCTGAGTGGAGCGTCTGTTTTACTTTAAATGGTAACAGGGCAAGGGGAGGGCCATCAGCTGCCTGGCTGTGCAGCCCAAAAAGCAGATGATCCAAGGGGGAGTTGTGTAGTGGAGGAAAGCACTCTGGATTTCATTCCTGTTCAGAGCTGACTGGAAGCTGTTAGTAGACAGTGGCAAGTTTCACTCTGTCTCCCTCACTGCACAGGCATCACACAGAGTCGGTGGTGTGTGCTTTGTGTCACTTCTGGAGGTCATCTCTGCTTTAGACCCCATGAGGAGGAGAATTCCTTAATTCAGATTGTATCTTCTAACTAAAGAAAAGTGTACGTGAAGGCTGTTGGAAACAGTAGTGAAGACTTTTTGTAGCTGTGGAGCAGAAACATCTCTTGGCTTGCTTGGGTTTCCCTGAACCCCAGTTAAGGGTTTTTTTCCCTGTCAGAAACTAGGAAGGTTTATTACATAGTGGAACCAGCTAAGGGGAAATCATGCAAATCAAAGCACTCCTTATCTGGTGCAATTAAAAGAATCTCACAGTATTACTTTCCCCCTTCCCCCATCTCTTTCACTCCTTTATTACTACAACTGTTTTATGACATTCACTTTTTATTACTCTGGCTAGAGGATAATCCTTCTGCCAAAGGAAACCCTGGGCCTAGTTAGTGCATGTTCCTGCAAAAGCGGGGTAACAGGAACAGGGGTTTCTGGCAAGTGAGGTGGGCTGTACGACCCACACCTATCCTGACCTGCTGAAAACTGCAGCTCATGCTTCAACCAGGCCTTTCCAAGGGGTTGCCCTTCACCAAGTCCTCTAGGGGAGAACTGGGTCCAGTCCACTCATCTTGATGTGTTTGTCAACTGCTGAAGATGTCTGGAGTTATGGTGACCCTTGCAGGCAAAGAAGTGAGGAAGGTGACTCTTTGTAGTTGGCACAGCACCGGAAAAACCCAGGATGGGCTGCTCAGCTGTGCAGTGATGACATTTGGAAAGCTCACTCTGCTCTTGGGTCTTCACACAACTCCACGAGCAGTAGAGATGTTCATCCTAATACCCAGAGAGGGGTAAGGTGTGTGTGTGGTCCTGGTTTTATCCTGGTGTTTAAAACCCAGATTAGGTTTACATCTCTTCTCATAGGAGAAGAGCTTGTTCCTCCATAATTTGGGGGGCAGCAGTCTGTGCACAATTAGCAATTACTAGCTGTTAAGTAAAAACTGCCTTGTACCCTTGTACCATCCTTGATGCTGAGAGTCTGATCAGTTGATGCAGCTTCAATTTTTGGTTCAAGACAGGAGATTGAACACAGCTCTTGGGAGGGAGTAAAAAGGTTCCAAAGAAGCCATTCCATCTTTTGCTAGGATTATGTAGGGTCATGGAACAGAGTTTCCAGTCCAATAGGCGGAGTTGGTTTTATGACTCATGTGGTTAATATATTTACTGTCTCGTAAGGCAGCAGGACAGTAACTTTTCTGTTTTCTCTGCACAATTGATTATAATGACATAAGCAGTAAAACAGACCAGGCCTCCAGAGACTGCATAATTTGTTTTGGCTCTTACTTGACATTTCTTGTTGGATTAGGTGATCATAGAACAGGGTACTTCTGAGCTTGTCTGCTGATTTGTACCCCTCCTGTTTCCTGGTCAATCATGGCTTGTACTGAGAACATCAGCCATGAATGGCTCAATTAGTCCAGAGCGGAAAATCATCAGCTGTATCTGAAAGACAATAGGTTTTTCTGGGGAATGTATAAAACTTCTTACACTTCTGTGTACAAATGTTGTGCTTAAGACAGCAGAAAAAAAATAAATCTTGCATGGAAAAAAAAAGAAGCTGCGTTGTTTTTTTCTGAGGCAGTTTTGATGAGTCAGTTCTTGGGCTAAGTCAAGGAACAGGGGTGACATTTCTGATGAGACAGACCTTCCTTTGTGTTCAGGCCATGTGATTAAATCGTGATAAGATGTGGATCTGGAGTACCATAGTCCTTCTCTTTGTACAGCAGGAAAAGGAGGGGAGAGCAGGGAAATCCTACAGCGCAGAGGTGGGATGAAAACCTCTTCCCCTGGCAGCCCAGCCAGCACAAGCCTTTGTTGAACAGATTGGGCTCATCTTGCAGGAAGGGAGGCAATGGCCCTAGAGGCACAGAACAGGGGGCAGGACTTTGACTTGTGTGTGTCAAGTTCAGATTTGAATGATGGAGCAGGAAGTTGAGACTCTGCATGAAATGATCCTGTAACAAGAGCTGAAACTGATGCTTCTGACTTACCTTTTCAGTAAGGGTTGGATGTAGTACTGAAGCAACAGAAGGGAAAGTATTGTGGGGTTTTTTTTTATTGTTTTGGTTGGTTTTTTTTTTTAAGCTGAGGAATTGCTGAGCTCCTCTCTAATACAGACTCCATTAAGACCCAAATACTTGGGTGCTTAAATAAACAAGTAACTCTGTCCACTCTTTGTTCTGACTGCAGCTGATTGCTGGGTTTTTTGGGTTTGGGGTTTTTTTTAAGGCAAATCATGCTTGAACAAGTGCAATGAGCCTTTTCATGTTTGCCCACCTGTAGATTGTTTCAGCTGCAGCTGAAAAAGCTTATGCACTCCTGTATTGCTGGATTATTCACTGCCCCAAATAAACTGAGTAACTGTACTTCTTACTGAAGTTTCAAAGAACCAGGAGGTTTTTAGATCACCTGCAAGAGCTTGCCAAGCTGTTCAGGGTTTTCTGGGGGGAGAGGGGATAAAGCTGAAGGTGACAGTGCTAGTCAAGCAAGGCACCAGCTCCCTCATCTTCAGTAGAAATAATTTTTCATCTCAAGCAGTAATCAAGAAGCATGTGCAGGGCTGTGCTTGGACTTGTCTGCCATAGCTCTAGCAGAAGTCAAAGTTGTTTCTTTCAGAGCCTGAAGGAGAGGAATGCTTCGTGGTGGCTTTTTGTGAATTGCCCTGTGGCAAATTCCTGTGATGCTGGAATGCAAGGACTGTGCTCGTTTAAGTACAGTGGCTTTCACTTTTTTAAGAAGGGAAATGGGAGTTTAGGTGCAGGGAAGAGAATGTCCAGAGTGCTGGCAGTCTTTAGTTGTCTATCCTTTTCCTGGATCAGTGGAGCCTGCATAGCTCAGTTCTACTCCACTTAAAACTGTTAAAACTGTTTCCATTGCACATCTCCGTAGCAGCATGCAAAGCTTGCCTTTGCTGAACAGGGCAAGGGGAGACCTCTTTGCATGTGAACTGTGCAACTGTGGCTGCAGAGTGTTGCACAACAGAGCTTTTTCAGAACTGTAAAAACCAGTGTCTAGATGTGACTGGAGGGTTCTTTCTGAAAAGTAATGATTTTTCTTCTTTTTCATGTAGTTTCACTTTTGGTTTTGGTTTCCACTTCTCTCAAAATAGATAATAAAAATTTCCTGCGGTAGCTGCTCATCAGGACAGGTCTTGGATCCAAACAATAGTTCCTGTGTCCAGATCACTTTCAGGAATCCAGTTTGTGATTTGAGGTGTTTGTGTAAAGAACAAGCAAGGCAGTGCCTTCAAAACCTTTTCTTAATCTTGTTATTGACTCTGGTGCCACGAAGTGCTGTTTCATCTTAAAGTTCTTCTCAGGGATCTTATTAGGTGAAAATCTCATCGCATAAAACTCGGCAGGGTGTGTAGGGATGTAACAGGCCCGACACAGAAGGGAACAGAAGGTTGCCTTTTAAGTGATGTTTATGTGCACTAAGCCATGATTTGTTTGTCCTTAGATGCTTGTTTACCCTATTATGACAAGATCTAAATCTTTGCACAATTTCATGTAGAATTAACCATAATAAAAGTGAATAAAAATCCTACTAAATAAAGAGGCTTTAAACAAATCATCTGCTCTGTGAAATGTAAGCAGGACTAAGTACAGATTGAATCTGAAAAAGTGTACTGCTACTTTGTATACCATTCTTGCTGCTCAAACTGCAATAAATTGAAAGCAGATTTCTGTTGTGTAAACCAGCCAGCTAGTGTGCCAAACTGAGAATGAAAGTGTTGGAACTTAGCCCCCGGAATCGACCAGCCAAAGGTACCACCTCTTATTTATCTTCAGTTGATAGGCTGCTTCTCCTCACCAGAGGATGTGGAAGACTGGGGTGGGGGAGGAGGAGTTAATGCCTTGAAGGGAACATACGTTTGCTCTCAGGAATTGGTTTCTTCTGCTCTTCATCACTTTTTCAGCTTGAGCCGGGGCTCACACGTCAAGACTGCCGGAATAGTGTGTAGCTTGCTTTCCTCCTTACTAGACTTGCACAATGTCTGGCTCTAATCTGTGTATTGGGGATGATACTGAGCAGGCTTCTCTGTTCACTAGCTCATTTTTATTATTTATTGAAGTGGCATAACTTTCATAGAACCGTGTAGGTTAGAAAAGACCATTAGAATAATTGAGTCCAACTATTAACCCAGCACTGCCAAGTCCACCACTAAACCATCTCTCCAAGTGCCACATCTACACATCTTTTAAGTACTGCTGGGGATGGTGACTCAACCAGTTTCCTGGGCATCCTGTTCCAGGGCTTGGCAGCTCTTTCCATGAAGAAATTTTTCCTAATAGCCAATCTAAACCTCCCCTGGCACAAGTAGAGGTAATTTCCTCTTGGCCTGTCACTTCTTAGAATAAACCAACCCCCTCTTGGCAACAGCCTCCTTTCAGGGAGTTGCAGAGAGCCCCAAGGTCTTTCCTGAGCATCATTTTCCCCAGGCTAAACACTCCCGGCTCCCTCAGCTGCTCCTCACAGGACTTGTGCTCCAGACCCTTCACCAGCTCCATTTCCCTTCTCACAAAGGACACCCTCCAGCACCTCAGTGTCCTTGTAGTGAGGGGTCCAGAACTGGACACAGGACTAGAGGTTTGGCCTCACCAATGCCTAGTGCAGGGGGACAATCACTGCCTTGCTCCTGCTCCTGTGGTCACTACTGCTGACACAGACCAGGATACCATTGGCCCTCTTGGCCACCTGGACACACACATGTGCAGCCACTGTTGACTACCACCCCCAGGTCCTTTTCTGCTGGGCAGCTTTCCAGCCCCTCTGCCTGGGGTTATTGTGACCCAAGGGCAGAACCCAGCACTTTGCCTTATTGACCCTTGTATTGTTGGTCTTGGCCCATCAATCCAGCCTGTCCATATCCTTTTGCAGAGCCTTCCTACCCTCCAGCAGATCAGCACTCGTGCCCAACTTAGTATTATTTGCAAACTGACTGAGGGTGCACTCCATCCTCTTGTCCAGATCATTGATAAAGGACTGGCCCCAATACTTAGGCCTGGAGAACCCTGCTGGTGGCCAGATGCCAGCTGGATGTTGCTTCACCACCACTTTCTTGGTCCAACCCTCCAGCTGTTTCTTTACCCGGCACACAGTGCACCTTTCAAAGCCACAAGCAGCCTGCTTCTCCAAGAGAATGCTGTAGGAAACTCTGTCAAAGGCTTTATTAAAGTTTAGGTAGACACTTCCATAAACTAATAATTTTGTCTGCCTGGCAGTCTTGTGTGTATAGTTCATGTGTACTGCTGTGGAATTTGAGTGTAAGATGTTTTTAAGGATGTTTTGTCTTCCCTTGCAGGCTGGAAGAGACAAGTATGAGCCCACTGCTACATCCGAGCATGGCGGAAAGAAGAAGGGGAAGAAGGAGAGGGACATGGATGAGCTTAAAAAGGAAGTTGTGATGGTAAGAGTATAGGGCACAGAAAGAGCAGCTTTAAGAATGTTCACTATGCCCAAAGCCCTGTGCCTAATGTGACTGAAAGAGAAACAAGCTGGTGTGCTGACAGCATGGTGTGACTGAAAGCACTGATCTCTCTTCTCCTCCCCTCTGTCCCCTAGCCAGATGTTCTGTAAGTGTTTCAGCACCAAGGTGAGCACACAATAGAGCCTGGCAACATCATTTCTCCAAAGGCACTTGACAGAGAAGTTTAGTCTGTGCTTGCCTGCATTACCCCTAGCACAGTATAGATGTATTTCCTCAGCCAGGCGAGTGCTCTCTGTGTAGCATCATTACAGGCTTTATTGTGCTGTCATGTGAGTGGCACTGCTGTTTTCATTCCAGCTGAGGAGTTGAGGCTGTACAGCTCCATTTACTGCTGGCCTCTGCCCAGACTGACCTCAGTATTATTCCTTCTAATCATGTTTGGGGCTGTGGGGAGTGTCTTCCATCTCCATCTGTGAAAGCTGGGTGATGCTATGCATCTGTCTGTGAGCATCATCTGCCTTAGATCTGCTGTCCTTGAAGATGATATAAGGTGATGCAGATTTTGTTTCTGTTTTGTGGGTTTGATTCTGGGCTTTCACATTTTTGACCCCTCTGTTAGGAAGAGGGCATTCTAAAGATTTCTCAAAGATTAGATTCTGTGTTCAGGAGTGATGTGTACTTAAAGCACCTGCTCCTCCAGTACAAGCATTCAAGTGAGGCACTGCTCTGAACCAACTTGAACCAACTGAAAAATAGCCTGGCTGTGAAAAGAAGCCTCTTTGGGGAAAGAAACACTTCCCCCAAAGAGTGCTTAATCTAGCAGCACTACTTCAAAATGTGTGAAATTACAGGTTTAATCTTCTGTACATTCCTGCCTTCCTTCCTGATTCCTTTTCTTTCCATCCTCTCTCATCCTCACAAAAAAAACCCACCCACTGAGGTTTAATAGAATCTTCTGGGGGTGTAAAGACTGCACTGAGATAAAGTCAGACTTTATCAAAAAAGCTGTCATGTACCCAAATAGTCACAAAAACGCAAAAGACGAGACCGTGCTGAATTCCAGAATGAGTTTGAGATTTCTCTTCACAGAAAGGGTGAACTAGAGTCCTGCTATCTCACCTACTGTTACAGATAGGAAACCTGGGGTGGGGAGTGGAATTGCTGAGCTCTTTTCTCAGATTCTTTTCTCTTCCTACTATTTCTTGTCTTTCAGGATGACCACAAGCTGAGCCTTGATGAACTACATCGTAAATATGGAACAGACTTGAGTCGGGTAGGTAGACAGTATATTCCCTCTCTCCTTACCCTGATCTGAAATGAGCATTTCACAAAGGGAGGTCTGGGTGGTCTGGGCTTTGGTTTTGGTTTTGCATTTTTTGGAGTTTTAGGGTTTTTGAGGAGTTTTTGGTCCTGGTGTTGTTGTTTTTGTGTTTAATCTCTCCATCTCCAGTTAAGTTTCCCAGGCTTTGGGAGAACCGTTGAATTTACAAATACTTCGCTTTATCCTTCCACTGTACAACTTGACTGCAATACTTTAGTGACTTTGCTTCTAACAAAGTCACTGTTATCTGCCTCTGAATTGTTCAAGTTGATTCTTGATTTTATTTTTTTTTTCCCTGAGGAGCATGTAATGAAGACAAATGTTTGTTACAATGCAGATGTAGTGTGGTGACCTAGCACATGGCCAGAGACTTAATGATGGCTAGTGGCAGTTAAAATTTTGCCTTTCTGCAGTAAGAGGTGTGTAGATGTCCTAGGCTACCTCAGAGTCCAGTGCAGAAGCACTGCAGTGGTTTTACACTTTGGTTTCTGTTTGCTTTGCTTAATGCGTTTCTTGCATGATTGCGTATAGAATCAAGTCTGCTCTTATATGCCTTTTTGTGTCCAAAACCTTGGCTTCTGGAAGCTGAATTTCCTGGAAGGTTGTTCCAACATGTCATCATCTTTATGGCCTCCAGCTTTCACTTGTTCCATAATTTGATAAGGGTGGATGGCACTGTGCTGTTCCTCAGAGCTCAAAGTCTGTGGCCGTAGCCTTCTTGTCCTGCAGTTCTTCAGTGTTTGTAGGCCCATGGCCTGCAGGCTCCTCAAGTAGCATTCAGCATCCTATAGCTCCTGTTTTGGCATTGAGTTCTCGCATCCTGCGCTTGTGTTGTGGAACCCTGGCAGCTGTGGACATCTCCATTATCCATTAGCAGCTCCTTGTTGCTGTGGTAGAACTTGAACAAATGCAGACCTACCTTCTGCAGCTGGTCTTGCCACAATGCCTAAGAAGGGAACCTCTCTCGTAGGGTTTGACTTCTGCACGTGCAGCTGAGATCCTGGCTCGTGATGGCCCAAATGCGCTCACGCCCCCACCCACCACTCCCGAATGGGTAAAGTTTTGTCGGCAGCTCTTTGGAGGATTCTCGCTCCTGCTGTGGATTGGTGCTATTCTGTGTTTTCTGGCTTATGGCATACAGAGTTTGATGGAAGAGGAGCCCAACAATGATAACGTAAGTAAAAATGTCTGCTTTACCTCAAAGGCAGAGCAAGCAGCCCGTTGGGCTCAAAGCAGATTAACTTCCTGTAAGTGTTCAGTCCAGAATCTTTTCCTGTAAGCACGGGAAATTCAGTGTGTGAGCTTAACATGTTTTGGAGTGCTTCCACATAATGAAATGAACAGCCCACTTCCTTAGTGTTGTGTTAACAGCACTAGCTTGTGGACAGCCTTTGTGTACAAAATGTACAGAGACTGCAAGTACCTTCATGCTTGTAATGGGGTACTTAAATGCCAGGCAATTTATTTGGAAAAACTGGAAGCCTTTAAGGCAGATTGTCCTCTGACTCACTTTCTCTGCTCTTTGTAGCTGTACCTGGGTATTGTGTTGGCAGCTGTGGTTATCATTACTGGCTGTTTCTCTTATTACCAAGAAGCAAAAAGTTCAAAGATTATGGAGTCCTTCAAGAACTTGGTGCCTCAGGTATGGAATAAGTAATTTCCTTGAGGTCTGGCAAGCCGCAGCTTGATCAAAGGTATTAGTGGTTTAAAACATCATCTCCAGTTGCAAGGGCCTGGCTGTTAATGTGGGTTACTGGCTCTTAATTTTGAGGTATCTGTGAGACTGCTCAAAGTAACTACACTAATAGGCCAAGTTCCTGAGAACCCGTGGGTCTCACCAACTTGTTAACAATCATAGGACACTTTCTCAATAGTGTGGAGAGTTCAGAAATTGGTGTGGTATGCCCTAAAATTTGGACTCCTTCATGGGCAGTCTGGATCATACCTAACTATCACACCATCACCTTGGGAACAAGGAGCTTTAATATCAAGAAAATAAAAAATACCTGTTTTTCTTAAATAACATATATATCAGATATAAACATCTTAGTACAAATAGAAACCTTGTAGAACTATAGTATAACTGTTTTAAGATTCTCAGATCTTTTGAGGCCTTTCTTAAGAGTTGCTTTTGACATAGAGTGTTTCTTCACTGTCTTTCAGCAAGCACTTGTAGTCAGAAATGGTGAGAAGATGAGCATAAATGCTGAAGGTGTTGTAGTTGGAGATCTAGTGGAGGTGAAAGGAGGAGACAGAATTCCAGCTGACCTTCGGATCATATCTGCCCATGGTTGCAAGGTACAGTAATAACAGGCTGTCTGGAAACTTCATTCTGAAGGAGGATGAATTAGTCTTCCGTGCTGTCAATCGGGGCTGGAGTGGAGGAGAAGGGTGGGGGAAGTACCTACTGAGCATCTGCCTGCTTGTGTATGACAAAGTGCTCTGTTTCATGTAGGTGGATAACTCCTCACTTACTGGTGAATCAGAGCCTCAGACCAGGTCTCCAGACTTCTCCCATGAGAACCCACTGGAGACCAGGAACATTGCCTTCTTTTCCACCAACTGTGTGGAAGGTATGTGTGTCTCCTACTTTCCTGCAGTATGATCAGTGATATTGAGCTGTAGAGATAAGCAGTGTCGATACACCATGACCCTACTTCCACCATGCAAGAACAGGGTGGAAGTTCCCCTCAATGTCTTTGCCCATTCCAACTGGAGTACTGTAGCACGGGCAAAGACTCCACAGCACTACTGGGCTTTTTGTTCTTGCTTCTTCTAGAGGAGCAGCTATGTGGTGTGTCTTCTAGCCTGCCTGCTTTATTACAAGTTGAAAGTGTTAAAGTGCAGATAACATAATGTGGACCATGAAGCCGAGCTGTACGGAATTCTAGAGCTGCTGCAGAACGCAGGAACATCAAACATCTTCTGTTGCAGCTCTGAGTATGGGGATAGGCAGTCTTTGTGCTGAAGCCCATACAGAACATCTCTTGCACACTTACAGGATATTAAGCTGTGGCTCCTTTTGTTTTCTAAAACCCATCTCTCTTGCAGGCACTGCCCGTGGCATTGTCATTAGCACTGGGGATCGCACTGTGATGGGCCGTATTGCCAGTTTGGCTTCTGGACTGGAAGGGGGGAAAACTCCAATTGCCATGGAGATTGAGCACTTTATCCACCTCATCACTGGAGTTGCTGTGTTCCTGGGAGTTTCCTTCTTCATCCTTTCCCTCATCCTTGAGTACACATGGCTGGAGGCTGTTATCTTCCTCATCGGGATCATTGTTGCCAATGTCCCTGAAGGGCTGCTTGCAACGGTTACGGTGAGTGAAGCTGGAAAAAAAAGGTGGAATTTGCTACTTATGTGGTCCTTAAGGAAGTGCAGTGCTTCATGCTCAGTGTGCATTCACACAGGTGAACACTAAAGTAGTGTAAGGTGAGCGTGTAGGGCTGGGCTATATAAATTCAGTGTGTTTTAATTAGTTGCCTGAATCAATGTCAATTTCTGCAGCAATTTATCTTATAAAGATGGGTCCCAACATTAGACCTGCACAGAGGCATGGCATGATAGAGCTGAAGTGAGCGAGACTAGGAGTTCCAGTCTTGGCTTTTTCTGTGGCAAGAAGAGGCTTTCCTGCTACAACCATCAGGGTTTCTACACCCACAAGCACACCAGCCCTTCCAACCATACGGGCTGGCAGAGCATCCAGCAAGTTTCACTGTAGCCCCAGCTTTTGATCTGGAATCTATCAGAGGTTTTTATAAGTTTGGTTTCCTGAAGATGTGGTGAGAGCATCTAGGTGTGTTTAGGTGTATGGAGAGTGGTGGTAGACAGGACAAAATGCTTCCATGCAGCCTTAGGAAGCAGAGTGGCAACCAAGCCAGAGAATGAACAGTTGGGAACTGGACCCAGGTAAGAGCCTCTAGCGAGAAAGTGAGCTGGAGCTGCTCACTTTCTACACCAGCAAGTTGGAAGCCCCTATCACCAGAGCTAATTTGTGCCATCTCTTATGAGGCCTGCCTTCACCTATTTTGAGAACTCCTTCGATTAGGAGGTGGCAACTTTGACTGAAATGTTAGTCTGAGGCATGTTATTTTCTTCATAATGCACTGAGAAGCAGGAGGCTGAAGCCTTGACAGCCCTACAGCATTTAAACCTAGCACCTGGGCTGAAGTGTTGCTGTTTGTTCTGCACTGGGAGGGTGAGCAAGGAGTTAGGGAATCACTGCAGGTCATGGAAAGCTGGTTGTCACTCCCTGTGCACATTGAGTTGGGCAGCAGTGTTACTACTGCACAAGTACATCTAACCTGTCACCTTTCTTGTCCCCAGGTATGTCTGACACTAACAGCCAAGCGTATGGCTCGTAAGAACTGCTTGGTGAAGAACTTGGAGGCCGTGGAGACCCTGGGTTCCACATCCACCATCTGCTCTGACAAAACAGGCACTCTGACACAGAACCGCATGACAGTTGCCCACATGTGGTTTGACAATCAGATTCATGAGGCTGATACTACAGAGAACCAGAGTGGTAAGACCACTTCTCTGTGCTCAAGGCATTTCATTAAAAAATGGCTGTTTCTGGGGCTTCTTGGACACTTGTACTTCCAAGAATCCATGTTTGTAGCTCTCCAGTCCAAGTGAAGTTCACAGTGCAAGGACTTGCAACATAAAATGAGCATAAAAAAAAAGATGAAAGTGACACACAGAAAGCTTTGCACTGCACCATGGTTGTGTTAAATCCTTAAACTCTGTATAGCCTGCCTTTTGCACAGAATTACTCCATTGCAATTTGAGCATCTGGGATGGTCAGCCCTGTGTGTTTGTCTGGTACACTGAAATATTTGCAAAGTACCCGATTATCTTTGCTAAAGTGTATCTTGATGAAATTGCTCAATCTTAAATCTGTTGAAACTATGCACAGCAGAAGTGTTGGCCCTGCTAATAATGACTTGAGGCTGGACATAGATGGAAAGTTCTCATGTGGAACTAGATGGTTTGCTTTGGACAGGGGTTTTCCAGGAACACCCAGGTTGTGTTTGCAGAGTGCCAGCAATGAATGTAAGACTTTAGCAGCAAGTTTCTCCCAGTTGGTAAGAATCTGAAATCTCAGTGTGCTGTGCAATTGGGAGAGGTGATTATCTCTCCAGAGCTGTTCAATACAACCAAACTCAGGAGTTTCCTAGGTGTCACCTACCTTGTGAAATGCTGTGCTTAGAACACATTATTAGCATAAACATTTTTCCAGTGGTGCTGCTGCACCCTGCCCCGAGCCACTCCAAAGCATTGTGCTATTCTGCACTGTTTAAAAAAGCCACTTTCCTTAACACTAATGCAAAATAATGAGCTATAAATAGATTATTTTGGAAGCCCTCAGCCTGGCAATGGTTTCCTTGGCTGCAGTGGAAATAAACCTAAAGATTTCACTTCATGGGAAGTATGTTAGGTTATCAGTTGACTCTCTCTTCAGTTCAACTCCCTTGAAGCCATCTTAAGAGCCAGCATGAGAAAGTATCTTTATTTAAGCATTGTTCCTTTGGGAGGTATTTCATCCATTTCCTGGGTTGATGGATGAAGTGAGACAACCTGGAGGTGGAAGCCAGCATCCCTAACTCAAGCCCTCTGGATGAATGTTATCTGTCTAGAATTCCTTGATTTTGTCAGTGTGTCCTCTGTTGCTGCTGGATACAGCTGTTACTGGAATCTTGAAAGCAGAGGTGTTCTCTTGCACTGCTGCTGTTCCACCTTCTGGTCTTAAATAATCAGCTGCTCATCAAGTATCTGGGAAGGGAGGAGAGATGAAAGAGATGTAGTGATGCTCTGAGTGTTTCCTGTTTCTGTGATAAAGGCTTCTTCTTCTTAAAGCTGTGGGATTTTGAGCTCATGTGACTTTTTTGAGGGGTGACTTTTTTGACTTTCTGACATTCTTCCTCTGCTTTCAGGTGCTTCCTTTGACAAGAGCTCAGCCACTTGGTCTGCTTTGTCCAGAATTGCAGGTCTCTGTAACCGTGCTGTGTTTCAGGCTGGCCAGGAAAATGTACCAATTCTTAAGGTGAGTTCCTGGAAAAAAATGTTGGTCTTGTTCCATACCACCATCTTCCCATAATGGTAGTGAGATTACATCCTGTGGGTCACAGGAACCTGCAAAGTAGAGGTATTTGCCACGCTTAATTTTTTCTGCAGTCTAGCACTCTTAGAGGAGGTGTGCTGTGTGCAGAGGAGATGGGATTGGGACACTTTTCCCACAGCAGAATCCCTGCCATCCTGGCATCTACACTCAGTTTGGGAGGCCAGATAGTTCAGACAGGGCTAGGAAAGACCAGACAGCTTTCCTAGGCAGTTCCCAGTATCTAGCTGGTCCAGGGATTGCTATCTCAGGCATCTGTGCACTTCAAAGCTACAAACACCTGGTGCTGGGAGAAGTAGACATCAGAGCTGGGGGAGCAGTGGTTGTGGGAGACTGGCTAGAGACAGTCTGCTCTCACTGGTAACTCCACTGAAGCTTTCACTGGTTCAGTGCTGGTGCAAATGCTGGCATAGCACCAGTTCACATTCCTCTTTCTGACCTGTGACCCAGCCAGGGCTGAAATTAACTGTACAGTGCTTATAATCTGTCAAGTATTAGTCATGTTGCTTAGTAAACTTACTCCCAAGAGTGTTCTGATGCAGTGGTAGTAGAGATGATGGAACAAACTATTTTTCCCCAGTACTCCTCTGACTGTATCTTAGGTCTACAAAACTTGACCTGAAGTTAAAGAGCTGGAGTTCTTCCTGTTCAAGGAAGGCTTGGGAGAGGGGACTTTTGAGAAGTCTTTAGATATGAAAAAGTAGTATAGAAATTAAAAAAAAAAATTCTCATAGACAAAGAGACCAGAAGGGCAAGAAATACTTGGTTTCAATTGCAGCAAAGGAAACTTCACCAGGACATTGAGCACACACAGATCTCATGGGCTGATAATCCCCATCTCCCATCTCTACCAGTGCTAACCTTATGGGGAAGGGAGTACAGATCAAATCTCTCCCAGAGGCTTGATAAGATGATCTTTTATTGGAGTGGGAGAGCACATAGAAGTGTTTTTGTGCATGTCATCAGTCTTCATCTCACATTAGCTGTTCTTCATGGCAAGCAGCTTACAGCAGTTCTTCTCAAAGTTGACCCTCAGCCTCACTAGGTCTGACTGTACCTGGTGATGTGAATTTCTCTAATGCTTCAAAAGGGCTTCTTGACTTTGTCACAGGAAGACTGCTGCTCTCTCAAGATGGGAGGCCTGGCATTCTGAAGTGCAGTAATCTGTCAGTACTAGATATTTATTCATTCTTTGCTTTCATATAATGCTTTTTAGGAGATGGGACTGGGCTGTGATGAATTAACTTCTAAAATTTATTTTAAATATCCAGTCTTCTGTGGGTGTATGTTTTGATAGTTGTCTTTTTTCCTCAGCGAGCAGTGGCAGGAGATGCCTCTGAGTCTGCACTTCTGAAATGCATTGAATTGTGCTGTGGTTCTGTCAAGGAGATGAGAGAACGGTACCCCAAAGTGGTGGAAATACCATTTAACTCTACCAACAAGTACCAGGTAAGCATGTGTCCTCTTGAAGGAGAGCTGCTGTGTAAAGCACTGGTGTAAATTTGCACACAGTGTGCCTCATAACTTGTTCTTGCACCCAAATCTTGTCTAGCCTTGCTTGCTTGAAAACTGCTCTATAATTCTAAGCTAACAGACTCAAGTCACACTGTGTAAGAGCCTCTGGAGCTGCACTGACAATGAGGTGTCAGCTGCTAACAAAGGATCAGACACGCTCTCAACCTGTGTAGCAGTAGTGCACAGAGCATGGAGTAATTCAGATCTGGGAATGGGAATGAACTGCTGGGAAGTGACCTTAACAGGTGGCACTAGGATACAAAATAGGTAGTTAAAACACCTGCAGTTACATGTTAATGTTAGAGAATGCAATATGTTAATGTTAAAGATTTCTTAGTTTGTAAACTTCTTTAAATTGTGGGTAAATGAGAACTAGAGCAGAATATCACAAATGGCCCTGAGCTGCTGTAGTTGCAAAAACATTGATGTTGATTACTCCTGTCCTTCACAGTGCATGTTTATAGAACAGATTCATTTCTTCTACCCTTAGCTGTCTATCCACAAGAACGCAAATCCATCAGAATCCCGTTACTTGCTGGTGATGAAGGGAGCTCCAGAGAGGATCTTGGATCGCTGCAGCACCATTCTTATTCATGGCAAAGAGCAACCACTGGATGAGGAAATGAAAGATGCTTTTCAGAATGCCTACCTTGAATTGGGAGGCCTCGGGGAGAGAGTGTTAGGTAAGGAAAAACAGCCTTATTACATTGGAAAAGATCTGTCCTTCATGTTCCTGTGCAGTCCTCGCAGATTAAGTGAAGGGTCACTTTGTTCCTGCAGTGTAACTGCAGTGCTAAGGTCACTTCAGCAATTCATGTAGGAACAGTCCTGCCTTTAATCTCAAAGGCAGCCTGCAGGGTCTTGTCTTGCCCAGCAGCAGAGTCACACAGATCAAAATGCAGCAAAGCATTTGGGACCTTCCCTGGGACCACACAGTGCTAGGTTTGTCCCACTGCACAAGAACCAGTCCGTGTCTGGGCACCTGGCAACAGCTGTTGGCTATCAGAATAAGAGTGTGGCTCCTGTCTCAACAGCCCTGCCTAAACCTCTTGATTAAGCTGCCCTGTTATTCTTGCCTAGCTGTTTGCAGAAGCAATAAGTGTTTGCTCTCTCTGCCTCCTGATATGTAAGAACAGAGTAAATGTGGGTTTGATGTGTTGCAGGATTCTGCCACTTGGCTCTTCCTGATGATCAGTTCCCTGATGGCTTCCAGTTTGATACAGACGACCTGAACTTCCCTGTAGACAAACTCTGCTTTGTAGGACTGATGTCTATGATTGACCCACCTCGTGCCGCTGTGCCAGATGCTGTTGGCAAATGCAGAAGTGCTGGGATCAAGGTAAATTATTCCTGGGTTGAAAATTGCCTCACTTCAGACCTGTGGAAATAAAGGGTTTGCCTGACTTCCTGTATTGCTGTAATGTGATGAGTGGATGAAGTAATTGATCGAGATTTAACTACTACTACTTCAGGCTTAATTTCTAAGTTAAATGCAAATGGTTGTGTGTTAATGAACTAAAAAATGAGTGAAACTCCAAACTTTGAGGGTGCTGGCAGGTGCTGAGACCATGGTGTGCCAAAGCAAGTGTTTTAGCTCAGGGTGTGTTCAGCATGTGCCACAGTACTAAGATGAGAGGGAAGCACAGGCTGGAAATGGAACTGGCTCCATTGGCTCAAGATTAACAATTTTTTGTCTTCCATCCACCTCAATCCCTTGCATACCTGAGGTATCAGGTTACTGCCTGTTCCTTGCAGACTTGCTCAGTGAGCAAGGGCTGTGAGCTCTGTGAGCTAGGGCTCACAAGTAGAACAAAAGACACGTGGCTTTCTCAGTGTAAGGGACCCTGCCTTTTGAGCTGCTCTGCAGTACATGCAAGGCTTTCATGGCAGTCTGTTTGTATTTCAGGTTATCATGGTTACTGGAGACCACCCCATCACAGCCAAAGCCATTGCCAAGGGTGTCGGCATCATCTCTGAGGGCAATGAAACAGTAGAAGATATTGCTGCTCGACTCAACATTCCTGTCAGCCAGGTCAACCCTAGGTAATGACTGCTGAGGAAATCCAGAGCTGTTCACAGAACTAAGCATTTGCCTCTCTCCTTGCCTTGGGTAATCCCTCAGCATCTCCCCCTGGACGTGAAAAGCTTGGCATTTGCTTATCTCAGCATACTGTGGCTCTTCAATGTGTATCATGAGTTATGTGAAGAATACACAAGACTGTCTTAAATGTGCATTTCTCATGTATGGGAAGTAGTTAAGGATAAGATTGTAGGAGTGCAAAGGGAGCAGGACCTAGGCCAGGTAGAGGAGTTGACACTAGTGCATAGCTACAAGCAGAATAAATGTAAAAATGGAACTCCTTCCTGTTAAGGGTTAATGCTGGCCTTCATAGCCTAGCTGGGACTGAGGCATCCTCAGAAAATGTGCTTTGGCATGAGCAGGCTGTTTGCAGAATGGCTGGGCTGTCTGCATTGCTTAGCTTGACCCAGCCTGTGTTTGGGCTGGAGGACAGCCATGCAGCTTATGAACTGTGAATAGAGACACCCTGTGAAACAAAATTGCTTGGTTTTTTTTTTTTTTCATTTTGAGGGTAACTTCAAAACCTAGCAATGCAGGCTGGGGTTGGCTGGGCTGTATGACTGAGCAGGTCAGCAGCTGGCTCTAAGGGTGGGGAAGGAATTTCCCTGTCCAAACTGGGTGATGTCAAGAGCTGCGTGGATAGTCTCCTAGACCTATAAGGGATGGTATGCTGGGCTGGAGAGATGGTATTTTGGTGCAGCATGTAGGGTACCAAACCAGTCTAAATATAACATTACATGCTTCTGTGGCCGAAGGGTGTAAATTAGTTGGAGCTGGCATGGTGTGAACACTCTCTGAAGAACCATGTGTCGTCCATCACATGGTCATCAGTCTGTTGCAGAAAGTGCTGCCTGCAGAAGACAGCAGCACCTCTTGAAACACTGGACACTAACTGCCTCAGCATGGGCTTCTTTTTTTGCAGAGAGGCCAAGATTTGTGGAAACAACTAGTCTTTACCTTGATGCATTTCAGAAAGCTATGGAAGGAATTAATCTGCTCATGAGGTTTTTTGTCTGTTGCTTGGTTCTGTCTTGTTGTCTTTTTCTTGGTGTTCCCCATCTACCTCTTAAATTTTGAGCATCAAACCTCTTTGCAGAGGCTGCCTGGATTAGTATTTAGTCATAGCAGAAGTTGGTCTTTCCCAAGAGCACTGAAGAGCCATAGTTTTATGGGGCAAGCACAGCTAATGAAAACTTCTTGTGAAGTTAAAACACAGTGCCTCTTGTTTGCAGGGATGCCAAAGCATGTGTGGTTCATGGCTCAGATTTGAAGGACATGACTAGCGAGCAGTTGGATGACATCCTGCTTCACCATACAGAAATTGTGTTTGCCAGGACATCTCCTCAGCAGAAGCTTATCATTGTGGAAGGCTGTCAGCGACAGGTAAAGAGAGGGAGAATAACGATGTAATGCTAGAGAAATCAAATATATATATATATATGTAAACTACCAACCAGTTCTGCTGTTGAAGTGGTAGGGCTAAGTCTCCTCTAGTGCTGTCATATAAAGGGCCAGGTTAAATCTGTCAGTCAGCAGCCTTCAGCTGTTAGGCTGCTCTACATACATAAATATAAGGGTCTGGCAGGAAAACATCTTCGGTTTGTACTGAGGCTTTCTTTGGATCCTGGGATGTTCATTAGTATACATAATTCCTAAATCTTCTAGGATGTGCTCGGGATGGGAGGATTCAACATGTCCATGTGTTGTCCAGTGTCTCCTTTGGAGAGAGCAGCATGGTTCTCTTGATGAACTTAATCAGAACAGGGAAAGGGTGAGGGGAGGGCAAGGAGGAACTGAGTTCTCTCTACAGCAAAGTGAAATCATTTTTTGTGCTTCACCTGAAAGATAGGAGAAAGCTTTTCCCCCAAAAATGTCTTACATAAAGATTTCAGTTTTGCCATTCCTCTATTTTTACTAGGGTGCCATTGTAGCAGTCACAGGTGATGGTGTGAATGATTCCCCAGCCCTGAAGAAGGCTGACATTGGTGTTGCTATGGGTATTGCTGGTTCAGATGTCTCCAAGCAGGCAGCTGACATGATTCTGCTAGATGACAACTTTGCCTCCATTGTCACTGGGGTTGAAGAAGGTGAGTTCATGACTTGTGTGCAGTGGTGGTAAAGTGGATGGTGCTTCAGCATCCCCTCTGAAATGGAGGCATCTGGAGAGCTCTTCTTTGAGCTTGCTTCCATGACAGGAGTTTTTGAGGAGAGCAGCACTTTTCCTCCTCCCTTCAAAGTTTTATGCCTTTCCATGGGTTCAGCATAACCCTTTGGGACAGTAGGAAGCAGCTGAGTAACAAAAGCTACTTTGTGCTTTTGCTTAACACGTGACCTTACAGTCATCTTTGCCAGCTGAGTGTGAGACATTTTCCTCCCTGATGGAGAAGTAGCTCTCAAACAGGAGCATGACAGAGGATCCCTCCAGGAGGTATTGATGTCCAGAACCAAGGCTTAGTATCCTGCTGCTGTGTGCAGTGAGCCTTGTTTGCTGTGACTGCAAGTGTCACTCTGTGTAGGTGTTGCTGTGCGTGGTGCACAATCTCACTCACCCTTTCATTTGCTGCACTGGTGTTTTGCTGTTTGGTGTTAGCACTGAGGCTGCCCGTGAGCTGCTTGGCTGCCTTCTGCTGATAAGTGAGAGTTACCCTGTTCTTTCTTCCCTCCCCCAGGGCGTCTGATCTTTGATAACCTGAAGAAGTCTATTGCCTACACCTTGACCAGTAACATTCCTGAAATCACGCCGTTCTTGATCTTCATCATTGCAAACATACCCCTTCCACTGGGAACAGTCACCATCCTCTGCATTGACTTGGGCACTGACATGGTGAATGTGGTTTTTTTGTCTGAAGAAAGAATGTGGGTGTTCTTAGGTCCTCTAAAGAAAGGACAGGTGGAAAGAAAATGCTTAAATACAGTTTTCTGTAGTGTTGTGATTTAAAAGAAGCGATCATCTGATACTCCTTTTATTCACATCCATCTCATGGCTCTTGAGTCTGAAGCTTTTTCAGCTCCCTATGAGGACAAACTGAGGATGGGGAGGGGGGTAAGGTCCTTTTGGACTATCACAGCTAGAGGTGTTGGGGAGTGCTGTTTCTCGCACTGAATACATGGGACGGGGCAGGTTCTATGCAGTGGAGAATTGAAGCTGTTCTAACATCAGTCCTGCCACCCTTCAAGGTCCCTGCTATCTCCCTGGCATATGAGCAAGCAGAGAGTGACATCATGAAGAGGCAGCCCAGAAATCCCAAAACAGACAAGCTGGTGAATGAACGGCTGATCAGCATGGCCTATGGGCAGATTGGTAAGCTGCTCTGTTTTCTCTGGCACCAATTTGAACTTGGTGGTAGCAGGGGTTGTACACAATCTTGAGTCAGTGACTGCTGTGCTTATTTTGGTAGCGCTGAGGTTTGGGGTGTGTAAACCTCAGGCTGTAAAGAACTTGCCATGATTCTTCCCCCATGGCTTGTAGCGGTGGCTTGTGCAGCTTGATCCATTGAATCGCTTTCACAGTAATTTTGTTTAATTGCACAGCGCTGTAAAGGAACTGGCTGACAACCAGCTCTCCACTGGTTCAGACTTGTTCAGCAAGAACATAGATCCCATTGTTAGTTTAATTAGAAGTAAAGGATTCTCTCCAGCATATCCCTAAACACACAGCATTAGGAGCCTTGATTAAAGGCAGCTACAGAGACATGCCCAGTTCACAGGATGGGAGCTCATGCTTAATTGCAGCAGACCTTGGGAACCTTCTTGACTGTATTCTGCAAGGGTTGGGGGTGGGCAAGGCTTAATGAGAATACAAAGGGAGTTTTATCTTGTGTCCTTGAGTGTGGTGCCATCATAGCACAGGGCAGAACAGAAGTAACTCTGTACAACGAAGTCTGGGGCAAAAGCTGCTCAGCAAAAGGGTTGCAGCTGAGTTTGATGTTAGTGTGAACTATTTCTACAGCTGCTGCTTGAGACACTGAGCCCCACAAGAAGTAATTTTGAACATGGTTGGGGTTTCCTGCAAACTGTTCTCTGTTAAAATTGCTCTGCACAGTAGCCTCATCAGTTTTATCATCCTTTCTTACCTGCTTAGGTATGATCCAGGCCCTTGGAGGCTTCTTCACCTATTTTGTAATCATGGCAGAGAATGGCTTTTGGCCTTCTGGCTTGCTAGGGATCAGAGTTCAGTGGGATGACCGATGGATTAACGATGTGGAAGACAGCTATGGGCAGCAATGGGTGAGTTCAGAGGCTGCCAGCCAAAATATTAACACCTGCTGAACTTGCTGTGAGCACCAGAGAGCAAAGGCAGCATGTCTGAACGAATGCTTTCTGCTTTGTGTGCTTCCTAGACCTATGAACAGAGGAAGATAGTGGAGTTCACTTGCCATACAGCCTTCTTTGTCAGCATCGTGGTCGTGCAGTGGGCAGACTTGATCATTTGTAAGACCCGAAGAAACTCTGTCTTCCAGCAGGGGATGAAGTAAGTCAGGCTGTCCATGGAGGATTTAGAATTGGACTCTGTGTATTCTCCACAGCATTCTAGTCCTTTCTCTCAGCAATGTCTGGGTGTTTTGGCATAAGTCTTGACCAGACTGCTGTGGTAGTGGGTAAAAGAAGAATGGGTGCTCCCTCCCATGTAGTACTTGCTTGGAGACTTGGAATTGTCAGGCTGAGATGACAAAATGGTGGCTTCTGTTGGGATCGTCTGTGGGACCTAGCACACCTCAAAGGACACTGATACTCCAGCACACAGCCTTGATCTCTTGGTCTTACTTGTCAAGAGATTTCATGGCATTAACCCCAGCCACCTCCTGAATTTGTGATGAAAGCAATTGCTGGTTGACTTGATCATGAATTTTCTCTATGAAGAGACATAAAAGACCATCATGGCAGCTCTGCTGTCACCTTGGATGGCCTGGTAGTCTCCACCTGATGAACTTCTGGGTGAGACTGGAATGTCTGCTTCCATTCACTCCCATGTGTCAACTAGGTGTTTTTTAGGATGTCATCTCTGAAAGTACTTTGTTCCTGACTTCTTTCCCATCTCTTCTAGGAACAAGATCTTAATATTTGGTCTCTTTGAGGAGACTGCTCTGGCTGCCTTCCTGTCCTACTGCCCTGGGATGGATGTTGCTCTAAGGATGTACCCTCTGAAGTAAGTTGCATCATGCTTTTTGTGTAACAGATTGTACCACTCAACAATACTGCTTGGGTGCAGAGATGGATAAAAGTAGTTGGGATCTAGGGGAACATCAAACCTAGTCTTAAGAGTTCAGGCTAGAGGGTGTTAGTGATCCTTTGCTGTCCTGTGGCATACCAGGGTTTTCTTCACTGTGTGTGGGGTGTTTATGGGGACCTTGCTGTTCAGTGCCTCACTAAAAATCAGCGATAAAACTTCGGTACCAGTGTGCTTTTGTGCAGCAGCCTCTTGCACTTATTTGCATGGAGAGTTTTTATGGGTAGGGTACTGCATCTCCAAAGAAAGCCAGTTGTATTGCTCTAAATCATAGGCTAGATGACTCTGGGGTACTAATGAACTGCTGATGACGTCTTGTGCCTTTTTCCTGCATTCCTTGGGAACAGAACAAGTAGTAAAGTCTTTTAAAAGCTGCTATGTAGATGCAGATGACCAGCTGATGCACAGTAACTTTCCTAAGGGTTGGGAAGCTGCCAACATTTTCTATTGCTCAATAGCATTGCAACATTTCATGGCAGGGTTTAGTCTTAAGCCAGAGGACTGTTCAAAGTTTAAGTGTCATGAAATCTTCATGGAAAAAAAAAATCCTCGTACATCTTGCATTCCATTCAAAGTGTTGCCAAGAGTTGGGTGCTGAAGTGTGAGCATTTCCTAACAAGGAAGCTGGCCTCTGCCCAGTGCCTGCAGCAGCTGGATGTTAGCATGTGTAAATCATGAGGGAAACAATACAGTTCCAGCAAGCAAGGCTCTGGGCACAAAGGTTGTGTGTACTTAGAGGAAATATTGCTTGATTGGTAGGTGGGGAGGTGCTGGTACAGAGATGAGCAAAGGTGCTGTGACACACCTTGTGTTGGAATTACTGTCCAAGAGTGGATTAATCTATTGCAGCAGAAAACCTGGTAGTAATTCTTGGCTTGGAGGATTCTTGACTGACCCCCAGCCACTGGCAAGCTGGGTCATGCCAGCCTTCTTGCACTTGAGTGTGCCATCATGTCAGAGCTGTGCCAGGCAAAGAGCATCTCCACAGCCTGTGTTCTCACTGTCTCCTCTCCCAAACAGGCCGACCTGGTGGTTCTGTGCTTTCCCATACTCCCTCCTCATTTTCGTGTATGATGAAGTCAGAAAGCTCATTATCAGACGCAACCCTGGTGGTAAGAATTTGCTGCTCATCTGTGTGTTTCCTTCCCCCTCTCTTCATGCTGCTGAGTTCTCCAGAAGCCCCAACAAAGCTTGGGGAGCCCCAAGCATTCTGCAGGGGTGTATTTTGCTGTGTTTTCCCCTTCCTCAACGCTTATTGTGCAGTTAGTTCAAATTAAGAACTGCTTGAGTTCCCTGCATTCCATCCCATTGTATAAAAGTACAGATTTATTGATTAATGCTTGGATAGTTTTAGAAAGCTGGAAGAGGTCCTAAAGCTGCAGAACTTCAATTTGGCAAGACTTTCCCATTGTAACAGGTCACTTACTAGCTCAGGTGCTACAGTGCAAGTTTTCAAGAACCTAAAAGGAACTCCCATGACCTCATACTTGGTGTACCTTGAGACTAACTCTGCTTTCTCCCTCTTTTTCTTTTAGGCTGGGTGGAAAGAGAGACCTACTACTAAAAAGTATCTGTAAAACATTCCACGCACAGCCCATGCCACCTTTCCACCATCTCCCCTGTGTGCATACTTCATCTTTTCAAGAGCAGAACTGTGCCTGGGCAGGATTGAGCTAAAACTAAAGGAAACATGAAGAAACATGGACTGGAGGAGAAAGCCAAGGGGGAGGTTGGGGTGGGGGGAGTGCCCGACCATCAGTCCAGGGGGATGAGAGTTTGAGTAGTTTTATGTGCCTTTATGTTTTTGTAAAAGGAAACTGAAGATTTTATATGTGGATTTTTACAAATAAAGATGGATTATAAGAGGATGCCCCCACATGGTCTTAGGTGGATGTTTTTCTCCAGGCAAAAACTGGTTCAGGGCAGCTTCCCCACCCTGGCTCGGGGTGTGGTGGTGAGTGCAAGGGTTAGTCCCTGGCTTCCTGTTTTTGTAATAGGGAAGCAGAGCTGCTTGACCCACAGACAACAGCATGTGTAAAAGCCCCAGTGCACCTTACTCTAGCTTGGTGCTTGATGTGACAAACTGTTGGCCAGCACTTGCATCTCACAGCCTAAAGCTCAGGAAGCTTCCTGGCCTCTGTGCATCTTGGCTTCTTAGTGCAAATGTAGCATTGAGTGGAGAGAAGAGCTGGCCTGCCTTAAGGGGCTGTTTGCTGCGTTCAGAATGAGAAAAGGCTTCCACTGAATGGCACTTGGATCCAAGCAGCCTTGTTCTCAAAATTGACACTGATTTTCCTGCTTGCTTAGCCAAGCAAGGGATAGTGTTTCCTTGTGTCCTCTGTGCATGGCACTTGCCCCATCCTGATACTGGCCCGTGCCTCCTGTGGAATGAGGGCGGGGGCTGATCATGGGTTCTGCATCCTCCACTTTTGAGGAAGGCGTTGCTGTTGTCTGGGGTCGAGGCTGTCTCTGTGAGCTGAAGTGAGTCATGCTGCTTCCCTCTGAGTATCTAGCCTTTTTCTGTATGCTTTGATTTACTGTTAATGCCTGTATGGCTTACTTCTGTGAGAACTCTGTGAGAGAGCTGGCCTTTCGCATGTGGGCAGTCACCATGAAGTCCTAACTATTCATTGCTCCTAGTGCTGTTATGCTAAAGCTAGCTGGAGATGCTTCAAGCCCTGTTGCTGAACTACTGCTCTGTGCCCCTCTTCGATATGTGTCTACCTCTGCGAAGGGTACAGCACTGAAAGGCTCTACAATTAAAACTCCATGTTGTCATCCCTCCTTCCTCATAACTTAATGGTTTTTTAAGGTGGTGTTTTAAAGCTGGGAGGCTTACCTCGTGTACTGACTGAACAATATAAACTCCGCACTAGGGAGGGAAAAAATAAGAGGTTGAGGGTGGCAATTGTTTCAATTTTTCTTGGACACTCTACTGTGCAACCCCCAGTTGGAGATGATTAAAAATTATAATAAAGTCTTCCAATTGTTGGAGTCTGCCCCCATGCTAACAGTTGAATTGATGCAACTGGGCGTGAGGTGATCCCAGTTGGCAAGGGGAGGTCATGAGCTGTGCTAAGGGAGGAAGAAAAAAATGTGGGATGCATGTTCGGGGATCTGAGGATGACTGAGAAGTGATGCAGAAATGACACTCAGTCCACCCAGGCGTGACACTTCCTTGACTTGGGCGTTACACTTCCTTAAACATTTTGATCAGTGCCTGAGACCCACTGCAATGAAGTTGCAAAATCAGTGTTGGTTGTCTGATGTGGGCAAAAAAAAAGTCCGGTTACTCTTTCTTCTCCCTGACATTTCAGCTTTAAAAAGCCTTAGCACTAAGAATAGAAGGTGTAGGTGAGGAGGGACCCCTGAAGGTCCAGCTGCCTGCACAGAACATTGAGGCCAGAGCTGAACCCCTGCCCTGTGGGCTCCCAAGGCTCCTTGCTGGGCTGTCCTCGTGCTGCCCTGTAGCTGAGGCTCCTTTCCAGCCAGGTCCAACCACATCTTGCAGGAATGCCTTTTGGCTACAGTTGCTGCTCAGGAGTTGGACCTCACCTGGACATCTAACACCAGTCCAGGAGCATTTCTTACACTCAATGCTGTGGCTCACCTCTTTAGATGCCATCATCCAAAAGAAAACTACTGTGAAGCCAAGTCTAGACAAGCTCTGACTAACGTTAAAGGAAAGCTTCACCCCACTGTGACTGTGACATCCTTGCCTGGGTAAGGGACTGAGGGAACTGTGACTGGGGCAAATGGGGCTCCAGTGCTTGGGGAAGAGAGCAAGTGACCAGGGCCAGGGTGGGAGAGAAGGCAGTGGAGGTTGTTCTGTATTGGCCCCAGATGCTGGGGGCCAATATAAATATTCACAAGCTAAGTAATAGTAATTAGGGACAGCATTTACAAAAGCTTCCCTTTGGCACAGTGAGCTTTTGTCACATGGCTGAGCTCACCCTAACTTTTCTCACCCTCAAAGGGCAGGATATGCTTATGATGGCAACACCATCTCCTTCAGCCTAAAGTGTCATGGAAGGTCTTGCATGAGATGCCCGTGACTCACCCCCCAGCAAAGGAACCTGAAATAGCAACAGCGCCTGAGAGGATGGACACCAGACATCTGTGCCAGACTCATGCATATCCTTTGCTGGAGGTGGGGGTCTGAGGCAGAAGCATGAGGGCAGGGCATAGGGCCAGCTTGAAATGGTACCCACCAGGATGTGGGAGCCTTAGCAGACCTCTACAGAGCAATTACTCAGTGCTAGGCTCTTGCAGAGGTGTTTTTTTCCCAGTAATCCTTTGTTTTCACAAGATCTGCCAATTAGCAAGAAGAAAGGCACTAGACCCTCCTGGGGACCTGCTCCCCAGCACCATTCCTCAAGGGATAAAGCACTTTTCTGCCAGACTTGACAGCAGGCAGCTCTGAGCCCATCCACAGTGTACTGTACTCCATGGCCTTGAAAACAGGAGGAGGGCAAAACATCCCCCTCCTACCTATTAGGCCTCTGAACCAGCTGATTAGCCAAGGTAGAAAGAAGATTAAAACCAATTAGGTGAAAATACCTAAAAAATTATATTCAGTAAAGCTCTGTGCATAGGCTTCCCAGGAGTCTGGCTTTGAACATACATCCCAGGGACCTTCTACAGCTTACACTCAGCTTTTTATTCCATCAGCTCCTAAATTGTACCAATGCTTGGAGACCCCTTCTGTGCGCTCCCACAGCTCACTGCTGCAGGCTTGCTCAGATCCTGCTGAGCAATCCTTGCTTCAGATGTTGCTGTATTCCTCCACCTCTGCTTTCCTCCAGCACCTGCAGCCCTCCTTCCCTTTCTCCATCCATGTGCCATCCCAAGGGCCTCTGGGCTCCTGGGCTTTCCTGATGAAAAGTATGGCAGAAGGTCTGTATCTATGGAAAATTTTACTCCTTATATGGAAGGATAGAAATCCCTCTCATCACACTCAATCTTTGCTCCCAAGAGATCATACATCTCCCTGCTTCTTTCATCTGGCTTTCCAGGCACAGTAACATCTTCACTTGTGTGAACCTTTAAGCCCTGTGACTCCTCAGAAGGCTGGAAAGGTCTCCCCAGCCCTCATAACAGCAGCCGTAGGATCTTGCATTTATGTGCTTCCTTTCACTTTAGGAGGCCCCACATTTTCCCGCACAGTACACAGAACTTTCCCTCTGCCTCTGGGAGGCTTATGCTGCTGTCTGGCAAAGAGCCAGTTCAAACAGCCCAAAGGGGAGATCTGATCAGGAAGGAGATACTGAAAAACTCTCCAATGAAATGCCACCAGAACTTTCCACTTACAGCTGGAAAACAGCTGTACTTCCTAAGCATGCCTGGGAAGGTTGGTGTCACCTCCCAGAATTTTGCCTAGCCGGCACCCCCACATCCTATGTGCTTGCTTAACTGGATCCATGATGCGCTGAAAAAAACCAGAAAGTAAGGGATGGTTAGAAAACTGTTAGCCATGAGGAATGGGAAACCTCTCCAGAGGCAGAGGAGGTCAGGTTTTCCCTTTACCTTGGCAGAGGACATTGAACAGCCAGCAGAAGAAAACCCCACAGCCTTTTTTTAATGTTAAAGGGTAAAAAAAAAAAAAAAGGATTCTTGACAACATGTCATATTCATGGACTGGGACTCACAGCTGACAGGAATCAGGGCTAAAAATAGGCATCAGTGCTAATGGGCTCAGAGCAGCCTTCAGCAAACAAGTCCCAAGGTGAATTATGAAATCTAACACGCATTCTGTCCCTAACATGTGTGGTTTCTATTGAGGCTTATTTACTTTGGTCTTCATACCTGCTGGACATAGGATACGAGTGTTGGCTTCACAACCAAAGATCTGGGCTTGATGGGGGAACAGCCAAGTCAACAGGAGCACTGTTGTGGAGGATGCAGCTCCACACAACTCAGCACCAGCGCTGGCCAAAGGAGTTCTGGTGGTGACCCTTGGCCAGACAAACTGGCCCAGCTCAGTTGTGATGCCCCTTGGTGACTTGGTTTTCACATCAGCTCCTGGAACCCTTCATTTGTACAACACCTGCCAGTCTATCCACACCTATCTTTGGTGATAGGTATTCTGTGCTGACCATCCAATTGATTTCATCCAAGCAATGCCCTCCTGCATTACCCATCCCTATAAATTTGGTCTGGCTGAGGCACAGTGACATTTCTGAATGAGCATTGTGTGGCACTCTTGACAGCTTCGTCCCATGTTTGAGAGAATGAGCAGCACCTGATCAGAGAAAAAACAGAGCAGCACTGGAATGAAGCTTGGCTGTGCAAGAGCAATTGTCTCAAAAACTCACAAAGTATTTTGAACCAACAGGTTTATACTTATCTGCCCTGTGTATGGCATGGCTGGGGTGTGTTTGATCTGATGGCAGGAGCCCTACAGTGAGGTTTACCACATCGTCAAGCTACAACCTGTAATGGCTGAGAATAGTCTTCCCACAGCTCCCTGCTGCCCCAGCAGACAAAGCTGGGCCCAGGGGCAGAGGAGAAGGGAAAGGGAGTGCTCAGCAGACAGCTGGGATTTTGCTTTCCAGTAAGGGTATCTTCTGCTATTGTTTTTAGTTGTATTTACAGCTGATCATCCAGGGACTTTTTTCTGTTCCTTTTTAATGTTTTTTTTTCCTTTTACAAAATACTTTCTAAAAGCAAACCTCTGCAACAGCCAGTCTGAAATGTGGTTGTCCCCAGCTTATCCTTATCACACGTGTTTGCCTGCATGCTCTTACTACTTCTCCGCTCTTCCAGGGTTTTTTTAGGAGGCAATTAATCCCCAGGGAGATTAAAATAGAAATGAAGGGAGTTTTAACTTGGAGCAAACATTTCCGAGCGACCTTCTTTCTCCTCCACAGTGAAAATTGACCATCTTGGACGAACCACTCCCAAAGCAACAGATACCACTTGAAGGCTTCCGGCAAAGCCTTCTAATTACCGTGGGCCAGGGGTCAGGAACAGCTCAGCTGCACTGCTGGCAGTCAGCACAAGCTACTGGGAACAGTGTGATCACCTGGAAATAATGAAGGTATGATAGGAAAGAAAACTTAATACTGGGATGACCACCCTCAGGATCTTCTGGGGAAGGTCTATTTTGGTCACAGACAGAGCAGTCAGGGCAGAGTCCTCACTACCTCCTCTGGAAGCAGTCAGATTGCTACAGTTTGCTCAAGCCTTCCTCTTCTTCATTCTGGATTTTAGTGTGTTTTTGTAATCAGCTGCCTGAACTCATCCACTTCTTTAAATCCCCACGGCGTCATTACTGGAATCAAGGAACTTGCCCTGGTGTCAGCAGGGTCCCTTTTCATGCCTTGTGCGAAATCCCCCAATTACTAACAAATTTTGAAGAAGCACCCAGAACCTCTTCCTCCTCTCTGTGCCTTATCCTTGAGTTACCCCCATGTGAAGCTCTCCACTCAGTGCTGCATGCATGAGGTTGCTGGACTCTCAGCCAACATCCATGAACCCTCTCCCCAGAACACACACATGTGGTATGTAACAACCATGTCAGGACTTTTCTGATCCTGCTGTCCTTAAGGATTGTCCTATCTTCACTCATATCAGTGGAATATTAACACCTGAACACTCAGGCAAGAGCTAGCTGTTTAAATACATGCCCACAGATGTCTTACAGCTACAGCTGTATAAATACAGCTACATAAATACTCTTTTGCCTGACCACCTTTCAGGCTTGAATAGGCTTGTCCTGCTGTCTAAGGAGAGCTCAGCAATGCTATTGCTCCCAGGGTGACACTGGGGCTTGAGCTCCAGCAGCTCAGCATCCCAGCTCTGCCCTAAGGGAGATCAGGAAGCTGGCTCTGGATACCCTCCAGCAGCAGTCTGGGAAGGCTGCAGCAGTCCCTAGGGACAGGGTTTGCATTGTATGCCCAGCAACACAGGGAGAGACATGTATTCCACCCAGGCTTTCACAGAAGTTAACTGAATTGCCAGCAGATCTGAGCAGCAGTTTAGGACATGCCTTGTTGAGCCATAAGTATGTGACGGTTCACGAGGGGTGGGGGAAGCAAAGCCTCCCAAGACAGCCTTGAGAAAGAAACCCTGCTACAGTTAAGCTTGAGGAAGGAAGGAGTAAAGAAAATCCTTTCCTTTCACAGCTTCATGCCTATCAAACCTTGAGCAGGAAAAGGGATGTCAGTCCTTCTTTGAATTTTGGGCTAACATCTGTGATTCCACCCTAACAAGGCCTGTCCCATCTTACTGAGGAAAAAAAGTGTCTTCAGACGCCAAGTGTGTGTTACTGTTAGACAAACAGCTCCTCACACATCTGTGGGATGAGCTTCTGCACCCACTGAGTGTGGTGGTGGCACAGCTCTCCAGCCCTGAAGAGGGGAGGGGTAGGTTTGATGGATTGTGGCATGGGCAAGAGAAGAAAAGCCCTCGAGCTCCTGTACGGTGTGTCCCACCTCAGTCCACTGGTTCCCCTTGAAGCTGTTCCTTATCCTGGTGCCTGTCCCTGACATCTCCAGTGTACCCTGGACAGTCATGGTGGAGGCTGAGGCTGTTCAGCAACCCACAGCTCGTATCCCCTTTCTTGCCAAAATTAAATGAGGAAGGCGATTTTAGCCTGGCTTCACTGTAAAGCAGTTGTGAGCAGATAGATTTTGCCATAAATGGCAATTTTTTATCTGCTGTGTGTGGAAAACTATGTCACCCCTGGCACAGGAGTACAGAGCTAACCAAATTAGAGGTATTCCTCTGTACTCACATCATTCCCAGCTCCCCAGACCTCCCAACACCAGCCAAGGCCATGCATTAGGGAACACAGGTCAGGGGGTGAGAGGCAGGAGGAGAAGGGGTTTTTAGAAGAGCAAATCTCAAAACATCATATTTGCACTCATTATGAGGCAGTAAAGAAGCTAGGCAAGCAGGGCAATTAGAGATAAGGGTGAGCAACACACAGTTCCCAGACCAATGTCCTGCCTGCTGGTAAAAGTGGGGGTGCCATGCAATGCATTCTTGACATTTTGTTCTCCCAGCTGATGCCAGCTCAGTTCTTATCAGATATCTCCACGGCCAATGATTTTTCATAGTGGATAACACAACTGAGCTGCATAGGAAATAATCATAAACCTCTGTCCAGGCAGCTGAGCAGAATGTTCCCTTCCAGGCCTTCAAATATTTGTGGTTTTACCTTTTCCACTCTTCCTCACTTAATCTCTTTCCTGCCCTGCACATTCAAGGCTCTGACCCACCCTGAGTTACATGAAAGTGACGAACTTCAGCCCAGATCTTTCCTCTACTCTTTGGATTCAGTCTGACCTCCTCTTCCACAAACAACACAGATTTGTCTTTATCTTGAATGCACTCTTTGGTGGTCCCCTGCTGGTCAAACAAACTTTAAATTGCAGGGACAGTACAGCCAGCATGCAGGAGCTGGGGCAGGAGGGTATTAGCTGGAGCAAGGCTGCTATCAGGGACCAGCATGGCAACAGGAGAGGCCATGTTTCGCTCCCAACTCACCAACTCTCCACAGCAAGAGAATGGCTCCATTCACCCTCTGTACTGAGGAAAGCTATCTCCCATGCTCAAGGATGCTCCCAGCTTGATAGTTTTTTTGAGAAAAAATTTCTCAGTCTTGGCAGTGCTGGATGAGGTGGAGGTGCATTAGCTGCCCACCACCATTTCAGGCTCAGCGTGGAGATCATCTTGCAGCCAACAGAGCCACTCTGACAAGAATCTGACCTTGAGAACACTGGCCTGACCTCCCAGCAGCAGTGGCACCTGAAGTTCCCTCTTGGGCGGATTTTGGCTGAGTCTCAAGGATGCTTTTGCTGCTATTCTTCCTTTATGCTGATCTTCGTGAAACTGGCCTTGGTGTCACCGTGCTGTGCAAGAGAGACACCCTCCTTGCTCTTCTCTGTGTCCAACTCTCTGCTAAAGCAATATTTGAGGAGCTCAGTTAAGTGTGCCAAAGCCAGGGGACCTGAGGATGCAATCCAACTGCTTCCCTTTAGATTCTGCACTCCATGATAAGGAAGCTTTCCAGTAAGCACTCACACCCTGGTGATAACAGTGACAAAAGCACACCCTTGCCTAGGTTAACACGTGATAGTGTTGTTAACTCAAGCAAGGTACTGCTCTGCCCTCCATACGTGCATACCACAGCTCAAGACTTTTTCAGAGCTCCCTGGGGTGAGTCCTTACAGATCAGGCAACAAGAAGCATGTTCATTTTGGCCAGGCAGCACTGGCTTCAATTTACCCTGGGCTGCTCTGCCCTTGGCTATGTGCCCCAGGGGCTCCCCTTTTGCACTGCCCTTGCTCCCAGGGCACAGAACACATCCCTCTGAGGCTGTCAGTGATTCTGGGGCTGCTCAGAGCCTCAGGCTCTGTGCAAGAGCTTTCTGTGTGCCATACATACGTATGCAAACACACAGATTTGTACAGACATACGTGCATCTCTGTAATCTGTGCCTGTATTTACACACGTGACATTACACTGCCACATCATAGCTGCTCTGCACTGGAAAGCTTCTTGACACTGTGATAGCAGGGTTTCTGGGAGATGAGCTGTGTGGCAAGTTTCAGAGACAGTTTAGGCCCTTTTTGGAGTCTTTTAGAATAAGCAGGATAATTTCCCATTTTGTCCATTCCTCCATTTTACTGGCAATGATAGGCATCAGCACCCATCAGACTGAATCTCTTCTGTGCTATTTGCTCTCCTCCAGCCCCACTGAACTGGAGCCAGTCTCATGCACTATCATATTATGGCATCAGCCATGGTATCCAGCCATATTCAGATTTTCGTGGCTTGCGCAGGGCCCACAGGCCTGTGTGCAGTCATCCTTTCCCCACACACCCTGCTCTGTGGGTCCTAGCTCCTTTTCTTCCATTGCTGTGGATTCCCAGCTCTGCAAACAGTTTCAGGACACTATTCACACAGGCATAGCCATGTTTTTTGGGGCGATGTACTGTGTTGCTTGGCACAGCCAGGGTTAGTTCTGGCTCTCCAGCAGTCCTTGTTTTCAGTTCCAGCCATGGGCTGGTCTCCTCTAAGGGATCTGGCTATACTCCTCTTTTCCTTTCTCCTCCCCTAAAACTACCAAACCTATCAAGTACATCAGAGCCAGCCAGTGTAAGAAATAGGACTATTTCTCAAGGTCTTTTTATTTGCTCACACTTTGTGCAGGCACAGAATGAAACAGTCTTTGACTTTCCTCTGCTGCTTCCCATTGTCCCATAGCTCCTCTGGAGCTTTAAGACCTCCAACCTTCTTCTCTGAGGTTTTCTTGGCATGTCTGGCACTGTGTGACCATCAGAAGTTACTCACTAATTCAGTTATTAATTTGCAGGACAGAGGCCTGCCTGTGGTCAATTAGGAGGTGCCTTTTTGTTTATTACATGCAAACTCTGCCCCTTCTCGTGTCCCAATCCTTCCCAGCACCTATAACTGATGGGAACTTTTCCAAACAAAAGCCTGTAAGCACAGGAGTGCCAGTTCCCAGCTCCTTGCAATAGCAGGACTATATCTGCCAGATGAAATCCTGGGCAACCAAGTCATGTTCCCACAATTCTTCCCTACCTGACCAGAACAAAGATTTGTTTCCTGGCTTCAGTCTGGATACTGATTTATCCTTGAATTCATGAACAAGAGAGATCCTTGAGAGGTTTCCCAGCTCAACCTGTACACATCCCAGCTGGTCTCTCTATCTGTGGCCAGTCTCTAGTACTTCACACAGTCAGCCAGAACTGCCTTGATTTTACAGGAATATGCAGCAATGGGAAACAGTTAGGCAAGGGGATTGCAGACAGACAAAACCTAGGCACACAGCATGCCTTCCTCTGGACCATGTAGACTGCAAGCACATCTGTGATGGAGACAAAACTTCAGAGAGTGCTCTTTACACCTGGGCCACAGCTCAAGAGGAAAGGGGAGCTGTAGCTCAGCACCTGCTTCTGTGCACCAAGCATGCACTGCTACAGGTGCCACAAGAACACTGGCAGTCAGGTGACCTTGTGACCTGTCCCCTCTCCCTCGCTCCACCAGCTGCCTGGGGCCCGGGAGTGGGAGCCACAGAGTAAGAGTGTGTTTTTCAGCAGAAGAGGGAAGGCACCATTTTGCCCAGGGTGCGTGGGTGATGAGGGCAGGGATAGCTCACCTCAGCTAGCTGCTGCACACAAAGGTCCTGGCCAGCTCTTGTTCAAGGGGTTATCTAATGGCAGCACAAGGTCGTCAGCCAACAACCAAGCAGCACTCCACAGCTTTGCTTCCTTGCTTGTGTGCCCTGCCAGATCAGCTGCCAGCAGGGACTGGCTGTGGCCTCTCTCCCAACCCCAGAGGAAACTTTCTGGAAGACTCTGATCCAGTGTCTACCCAAGATCCTGGCACAGGCAGCCTGAAAGAGCAAGGTGCACTGTCCCACTTGTTTGGAGGGACATGACAGCGCCGATGCACAGCAGTGGTGATTTCGGTGTTTAACATTGTTTGCTTCTCTGAGGGCTGTGCTGGCAAAAACATTTGATCTCTCTAGCGATATAAATCCACAGCTGCTTCCTCCGAAATAGGAGGTAAATAGAAGGGAGAGGAGTGAAAGTGTGTGCACATTTGTGGTGCTACAGAGAAAAAGGGAGAGGAAATGAGGCTTAGTACAAAATACAGGAAGTGGGAGAAAAACAGCACAAAGCTGTTGCTTTGTGCAACAAACGTTGCATCCATTGAACGGGACTTGAATTGGTATCTTGGCTGCTGTTTGACTAACTTATGGTATCACTAAATCCCATTCTCCTCACAGGGAAAGAAACCCTGCAACTGTGCATTGTCAGTGTGACGGAAGAAACAGCGGCAGCTGATGCTGGTTGGGTCAGTATTACTCTGGGGCTCACAGACCAGCCTTTGTTCCCAGCCTGGTGACAAAGGGCTCCCTTCTTTCCTTCACCTCCCGTGGGTTGTTCATAGGCATGTTGGAACACAGCATGTTTTAAGACTATATCAGCTATGGCTGACATGCCTTGGCCAGCTCCCATCAGGACCTTGGCCACCGCTGCCCCCTGGGAGGTGTCCCTCTCGTGCACCAGAGCCCTCCACAGAGGGTGCAGGCAAAAGCTCATTTCCTTATCACTCGGTAGAGCTTCATGCTCCCGAGAGTCTGTAGGTACTAAACATGACCACGAGACCTGAGCTAGCAGGTCCCCAGGATACCAGGAACAGGTACAGTGCTCCTATTGCTTTCTTGCTCACCTCTCTGGTTACCCTTGGTGCTCCTAACCTTGTCCCTTGGGCACTCTGCTCTGCTCTGTTTCTTGGCAGATGAGCACTGGGGAAAAGGCAGCTGATGCTGGTGAGGCTTAGCTGGCGTTCATCAGGGTGACCTCCTTCTCCCTCTCCACATGGAAGAAGAGACTTTAAAAGGTCTGGCCAGTCCCTGAAAAGGGGCAAGTTCTGGCTGTAATCCCAGCCTGTGGTACATGGTTTTTCTAGAAGAAGTAGCCTCTCAGCCAGTGATTTTTGACAAGTGGTTGTGCCCAGCATCTGGGAGAAGGAGGGATGCAAGGCACTGTGCTGGGTGACAGAGCTCTCTCAGAGAAAGAACTCAGCTGGAAAACACACTTCCCACATTGTGTCACCCTATGACTGGTAAACTCTCTGCCACCCCACTGCCAGGCTGCAAAGGTCTCCCCTCCCAGAATCTGCTTGTTGCAAATGGAGAGCATACCCTGTGGAGCAGTATCTGAAGACCTGAGATGTGATCTTGCACTTGCAAGACCATTTGATGTGATCCCAGTGTTCCCAGTCTGCGCACTCTGCGCAGTTCTAGTCTGAGCTGTTAGAGTGGCAGGATTATTCCAGACACACTTCTAGTGCTCTTTAATTTGTCAGAGTAAGGATTTCACCCTCATTACCTTTCTCATGTTCTTGGTACAAAGGGTTGAACCTGCACAGAGACATATAGAGATACAAAATGGGACCCATGCCCTGATGCATGCAGGTCCTGACACGCAAAAAGACACATTTGGAGGCAGATACACAGACGCCCACTTGCAAAGTGATTCTGTGATCTTGCATGGACAAGCAGAACAGTATATGGAGATAATGACACACAGACATCTTGTAGTCCTCTACAAGAAATCCTAAGTATCATTGTCCCATAAGGGAACCTGGAAAAAGCAGTATAATACATTACTTTAGAAGTTGATGTTTCAGTGTCTCCCTTTCAGAAAACGGAAAAAATTTTCAACATCTGAGAGCACCAAACAGCAGTGTATGGAGAAGTCAACATAGAAGGAACTGCTTAAGCTGTAGTTTTGGTGCAAGAAAAGACCTCAGCAGGAACACCACATGCTGGCCAGCATGTCTGCACACAGGTCACACCACTGGGAGATGCCTGTAGTCAAGTAATCCCAATACTTTCTTTGGAAGTTGTGTCTCCAGGTCACGTTTATGCAAGCTAGTGCTACTACAAGGTGTGGCCTTCTTTGAACAAAAGAACATTTCTGAGTGGAAGCTGAAGAGGTGGAGTTGACCACATCAGTCACAACAAGGGCTTTGTGACTAATGTTCTCTATCCTTAGGCTCCCTTGGAGCTCATTTTCCCTCTTAGACCCATGTCTGATGCCAGACAACACCACTCTGTCATGAGGTCTCCACAGATAGCCCAGAAACACAGCTTAGACTCTCCTCTGGGGTTTAGATCCTGGAGTGTTGTTTTCTGACAGTAGGGATGAGCCAGGTGACTCCATATATAGGGAGTGTAAGCTCAGGAGAAAAATGAAAAGAGAAGATAAAAGATGTTTAGGGGTGCAAGACATCCTGCTTAACCCATATGCGTTTGTTTCCTTTACCCCATGTTATACTGTCCAGAGCCCTGTGAGCAGCTGTGGTATGAGGGAGTGCACGTTGGTGAAAGCTATGCCAAATATGCACATTTCTTGCAAAGTCAACACAGAAGCTTCTCCTGTATGCTAATAGGAGCCACCTATGCATTAAAATCCTGGGAGCAATGAGACCAGGGACTGTACTGAAGCTGGGCAAAAATCCATGACCTTGAAGCCATGATATTTGCAGAAAAGGGGGGGATTGATCTGCAGCAGGAATTACGAGTTGCCTACAGTTTGGCTCAACTAACATTTCCCACAACAGAGCAGGGGGAAGGGCTTAAGCTTGTTTGAGATTGTTTGAGGGAGAGAGAGAGAGCTTGTCTGCACAGCTGTTTTTACTGCATACATCTGAAAATAGTTGACATGTGGCTAGAAGGAAGCCTCTTTGTTATTGTGGTTCAAATGACCTCTTACTATCTAGTCTCTATTTTAAGCAGGTGATTCATATATGTTCCCATGCCAGTGCTCTTCAGCCTTTTAGCTGAAATAGCAGTCCCTTTCATTGGGATTTACCCAACTGATGTATTAATAGCAGCAATCATATGGCCTCTTAACATTCCTTTTGCTAGGCTAAAAAAAGCAAAGACTGTCTAGACTTCTACCATCACCTCTCTTTTTGTCCAGATCACTCTAGTGCCATTCTTTCCACTTGTCAGAATTTTCCCTCTCATTTTCAAACTTTTTTGGGAGGTATTTTTCCCTTTCTCTATATCAGCGATGCTTCTTTGTTTTGTCTCTCCGGCTAACATTTACGTTTTTCCTCCAAGGTCATCAGTGAAGATATGAAATTAGCTGGTGCCAAAACCAGTCCCTGAGGAATTTCTTTAGCAATTGCCTACAATTTTACGTTTCAGGATCTCTTAATTAAGCAATTTGTTACCCCCTTTTCAGTCCAAGTGTGTATCCCTGCACTCCACTGCTTTCACAACTTCCCAACCATCCTCTATAAAACCCAGATATCTTTCAGATACTATATAACCAGTGTTTTAAAAATTATTTATTCTCCTACCCAAACATAAAAATAATTTTAAAATACTCTGCCTTTCATAGAGTCACACTGAATTTTTTCTCATTGTGAACTTCCATGTATTTAGTTATTCCTATTTCATTCTAGGATAAAAAGAAAAGCTGTTCTAAGCTCTTGGGTCTGTAAGTAACTCCTTCCCTTTTTTTGTTCCTTAATTAAATTTAGGTAAAAATATTGATTCTAGGCAACTGTCTGATCCCCATCCAACCTCCATCTGCACAAGTTGATTGTGTATCAGTTCTATTGGATTTACCACATGATCTGTCTCCGGGAACCTTCTGATCTGAACAAACCTTGTGAATTTTGTCTTGACCTCTGATAATATTGCTTGTGTTTCCAGACACTTTTAACCATCAACTTGTAATCTCCTTCTTCTGCACCATCTTTCCAGCAAAATGAGGCAAAACTTCTGGTTTCTGAAGCATGCTTTGATCTTAGCTGCACTGTGCAGAGGTCTCATGCCTTGCCTGTTTTTTTTACCTCTTACAAAGAACTTCATTCAGCAGCTCTGCCAGGTATATCTCACCTGGATTTCTGCTGACTGACGTGTCTTTTTCTCTAAACTTTGTGACCTCTGCATTGTAGATTTCATTAATGACCACTCCCATTTTTCACTGAGGAGTTTTTTTCACCAGTGAACCACATTTTCTATACAGTTTACCCCGCTCTTTGTTTGGGAAAGTAAGCTATTGCCATAGTGAGCCTGAACACCTTCCACATACAAATACTTAAGATTTTTAACTTGAATTGTTTCATCACTTCAATCTTATAACTTCTCTGACCATTAAGGTTTGGAGGCTGAAAAATCTTAGCTGTGGCCCCACAGTATTTACTCTTCCATTTAATTGAAACAGAATCAGCCTGTGCACAGTCAAGGTTAAAAGTTATCTTCTGCCACATTGTTCTGCAATGTCTCACTAGCTGTCAAGACCAGGTCAAGCACAACAACAGCTGTGGTTAGTTTGCTGCCTCTTTACTGAAGGAAGGTCAGGCAGTGCATCCTAGAAATCCTAGGCCCAGACTATGTTAGTAGCAATTTTTTCTCCATGTAAGAAGTTAAAACTTGTAATAGTGGCAATCCCTGGTTCTGCATATAATTCTAAAAACATAAGAGACCATCATTGATATCCAGATACAACCTTGGGTAAGAGCAGCAGAACTACAGCTGTCTCTCCTCAAGGTGATTTGAACCCAAACAAAATCTGTTTTATCACCTCTGCTCCTGCTTTTGCCTTCATATGCAACAATATCATGCATAGACAATACTACCACACACTCCATTGGTCTTTGCTCCTCTGAGCAGCACAAATCTTTCCGTTTTAGAGGTCCAGCCATGCCAGCTGTCCATCCTGCCCCCGAAAGTCCTGGCATACACAGTCTGTATATTGATCATGAGGTCCTTGTCTTAGCATTCAGGCACTTCCATTGTTTCTCCTAGTTTCCCATATACTCTGGTTATATAATCTTGCATAGAGTATCGGTTTCCTGCTCAAATTACTATTACATTCCTGCTGTCATATGTTCCTTTACTCATCATTGTATCTTAATATCTCTGGTCTTCCTTCTGCTAAACATCAAAAGCCAGCATGGAAACCTTACAAGTCCCAACTAAAAAGCCCAGACAAAATCCCAAGCCCTCCTTTATGTCTTAGTGTAAAGCCTGTCTCAGGTGTCTTGCTCCCAGCAGGCTGTGTTCTTCCACATGCACACTCAAGCTGCCAAGGAGGGTCCTCTTTCTCTGGATGCCTTCAAAGAGAAAACTCACTGCCGGCAGGAGTTCCCAAAGAATCTGTAATGTCTGGGCCATGGATTTGCCCTTCTTCTCTTAGGACATGCTTCACTGAGGTATGTAAAGTGCCTTCAGCAGTATCTGCAGTCATCCTTCTTCCATTTCCTTGGCAATTTAGCTACCTCATTTGTCTCAATATGAAAATAATCACTGGATTATTCTCTTTTCCTGAAAAGACATTTTCAATTCCAGATCCCCTTTGTAACAGGATTTGTCTTAAAGGGTTCCCACTCACATGGACCTACTTTTCCTGATGTTCCTGCAGGTCTTTATAGCTTTGTTTTGTCTCTTCCCCTTGCCCTTTGCAGTGCTTCCTGTAGCCTCTTCTTTCCAGGATTATGGACTCATTCTTCCCTGGTGTCTGACCTCAAGCCATCCCTATCTCTTCTTTTCATTTTCTTCTAGGTTCAGTTTTTCTCTCCTTCCTGTTGCTATTTCACAAGCTTTTTCTTGAACTCCAAATGAAGCAATTTCAGGGAAGAACTTGCATGTGCCTGATAAGCTCTGCTTTGTTTGATCAGAAGGTATGGTAGGAATGACCTGAGTGCATTCCTCTCTACAGTAAAAACTGGAATCCCAAAAAGACATCTGAGATTTCAGCAGTGTAGAAGCCATACCACTAATTTAGATTTACCCAGATCCCAGTTCAGAAGTGGCTTGCTGATTTAAAACAGCAAAGCAGGCTGTAGCAGCACAAGGCCAGAACATACAACAGCCTTTAGTTCAAGGCAGAAATTTCAAGTTTGAATTGAGAATCTCAATTCTCCAAGAGTCAGGCAGCTACTATTATTCTCATCGTACATCACAGTGACAGAGGTTAAATAACCTGCTTGTTGTTACTGGCAGAAGCCAGCTCCAGACACCTCTGCCTGCCCCTTGACACCAGGTGAGAGCTGCCAGGAAGATAGGGAACTCAGTCAATGTGCCTCCATTGTAGATATCTCAGCCTGACTGTGCTGCCTTAAACAACACAGGTGGAGGCAGAAATGATGGGCATATCTTCAGCACTGTCACCCAAGTGTTGTACCTCCTGCTCCCCTCTGAACCTCTGAGCCTCCCATCTGAATCACCGTCCTGCCCACAGCTTGGGTACAGCACTGTTCAGCACAGCACCATTGGGTAGCATTCCTTAGGTGGAAAATGTGTGTTTCCTCCATAAAGTTTCTACCTTGGACAGATGAAGTTGTGTTGTCTAAGGTGAGTGACATGAGTGAGCACAGCAAAGAACACTTGTCACGGGACCATCTCCCCTCCCCTCCCGTTGACCTTGCTCAAGGTCAGGCTGCATGGCAGCAACAGGAATAGAGCTTGTGAATTCCAGTTCCTTATCCCACTTGACCCAGAGCCAGGCTCAGCTGGGAAAAAGCAATATCCGTCCAAGAGCAGCGGCAGTGCCCGGGTGTTGTTGTGCAGCTCGGGAACAGGTTCACACTCGTGCTGAAACCCCCGCCGTGCACACAATAGGCAGTGAGAGGTGCCAGCTCTGGAAGCTGGAGACCTGGGGACACGCTGTGCTGGAAGCGCTGGGGCCCCATCCAGCTGCACCAGCACTCCCTCGCCCGTGGGACTGCGAGTTCCTCCCTGGGAAAGCAGCAACGCCCAGCTGACTGCGCTCCAGCCCTGGCAGGAAAACGCCGATTTTACGGACAATGCCCAGATGGGGTGATTATGCTCGTTCGGCAGTGCATGGTCCCACGGGCGAGCAGTGTGCACACCTCGGAGCACACCTGCACTCCGGGATGCTTTTTGTGCTTCTTTTTCACTACGCTCTGTCCATTAGGGATGCTTTTTTCCAGAGAAGCAAGGCAGTAGCGGGATGTTCCCCCCCACCACCAGCCAAGCTTCAGCTTTGCCCCAGAGGCATTCTGGAGGAGGATGTGGGTTGTTTACCTGGAGTTGTTTACCCGCAATGAGAGCTATCAAACCTATTAGCGTGGACCTTGGAGAGCTTGAAGGATTTGGGCACCCAACCACTAAGGAGTAAAATGTGCTGCTTCAACTTCTGTGGAAAAGGTCACGCATCACAGGCTACTGCTAGCTAATGAGAAATGAGTCTGGACAATTAATCAATACACAATCTCCTCTGCTAATCATATTGATGGAAGATGCGCTCCATCCCCAGGAAGGGCAAAGGCCATCGAGCTAAGCCGTTTAGCAGCATTTATTTATATCCTTGGTGGTTCAATAATTTGAATCTTGCCCAATAGCATCAAGCCCCTGAGGGCTGGGTTATATTGTCCAGCTAGGAAAAAAACCCAACACAACAGGTATTACTTAGCAGAAAAATAGCCTTTTAATGGAAATGAACACTTTTAAGGGAAAATACATTCATTTTCTCTACATTTCAACCACACAAGTACATACAAAAGAAATTCTGAAATATTCTATGTAAATGGTCATATAAATATTTTCTAGGGGGAATGCTTAAAAGAGTTGTCAAGGTCTCAGGACATATATTACTCTCAGTTGTGCCAGAATGCCTTTCTCTAGAAGCCTACCTATTCTATTAAAGTAGAATTTGTCTCTCACTCATTCATCCTAAAACCGTGCCTTTCCGCTGGCAGGCACAACCCATTTTGTAAGAATGCTGGCCCTGTAGGTAAGGTGAGTTCACACTTGTGTAATTAAAGCCTGTGTTGAAACACATACACACCAAGGGACAAAGATGATGTCATGGCACAGCTGTTTCTGCAACACAGCTGGTTTCCCAGCTTTCTGACACAAACCCTGCTCTTTCTGAGCTGCAGCGAAGCGGGTGGCAAAACTGGCAATTGGAAGTTGCAGATTGTCCCTGCCTGGTGTGTGGCACTTAGGCTGTCCCCACAAAAGCTAACAGAGCCCTTCCGCTGCACTACGTAAACTGTGGAGAAAGGCACTGGTGCTCCCAAAGAAGCTGTTTGCTTACAGAGTTGCCTGCTGGTACTTATTTACAGAGTACTACTGACAGCCACCAAATCTGCTTGTATAGCTCTGGAGACGGTTCAAACTCTCTGTTCCCAGACAAGTGATTAATGGTGTATGGAGAGACGTTGGGACCGAGGATAAAACTGAGCTTTCAAAACAAGAGCCTCTGATCTCAAACTGAACAAACATTTCCCCTTGCCTGTGTCAGCTAGTTTGATTTCCAACAAAAGAGCAGATTGCTTGGGAAACCACAGTCACGCCAATGAATTACTTTCCTACTAGCCAGAGAGAGCTCTCCCAAGCACCCTGTCCTGCTCTCTCAAATCAGGTTGAAGGCAGAGCTCCCTCTGCAAGCAGCTAGAGCAAATGAAGCTGAGAGGTGGGTCTCCCAGCTCAGACACTGTAAGGAACAAGACTAAACTCTTCAGAGCCCCACCTCCTTATTAACCCTTGCTTATAAATTGCCATAGGGCCAAACCTGTGCTCAGAAGAGGCACCAAATCCTGCCAGCAGCAGATCCAAACATGAAGGCATCAACGGAATGGTTAACTCACCCTTTGAAAGGACTACAAAAGCCAGATCAGTATTTTCTCACAGTTTGAAAGCATCTCTGAACAGGAAAGAATTAATGGCACTGGCAAAGAGGTGCTCCATGCAAACAGGTCTGTGGCAGCAACACAGAGAGAGATGTGATAGCAGCAGCCCAAGGCACAGTGTTCACATGGTATGGTCAGACAAGACCAGCCTTTCCCTGTGCCCCATCCAAAGCATGTATGGAGTGTGATGGGGGATTATTAACAGCTCTTAGGGTCTGTGGGTTTTAGCCTGCATGTAGAGAACATGCATGCAGGTATAGACTCACATATGTGCATGCACACACCATCGTTCACAGGCTCATGCTGTGGGAAGTGCATCCAGCCCGCAGCCGTGGCCTCAGGCTCTGCCAATAACTGATGGGATCTTGCTGAAAAGTGCTCTAAGCACAGGTTTAACTCTGTGTGAGCCTCCTCCAGCTGAACCCACGGAGAACGCCGCTATTGTGAGGGCCAGAGCCTTCCTGCCATGCCAGCACACGCAAAGGCTGACGTTTCATAAGCTGCCTGCCATCCAGAGGACAAAGTCCCGTTGAGTGGGCATTGGCTCTGCCTTCCCTTGCAGATAGCAAGGGATCAGCTGAACTCGAGTTTGGCAGCCTCCCATGGTATGGCACAAGGCTAGCCAAGCATGTGAGGCAGAGCCATTATCAGTGCCCTGTTCCTAACAAAGTGAAGACATTTTCTTTCATCTCAAACTAATATTTGTCCCTGTTCTTTCCAAGTAGAGGAAAAAAGACACCCACTGTGCCAGATCCCCTGCTGTGATACATATCTCCTAATCTCTGGCTTGTATGGTTACAGGGAGGCTGCAGGCATGGGAAAACACTTAAACATCCGAATCCAGGATAACATCCTGAAATCGAGGTGTAAAGTAGAAACAATAAATAAATAAAGGTTCCTTGGGAAGGAGGGAAGACAAAATTCCTTAATTCCATGTGTTTTCCTACCACAATGGTTAAGGAAGGTAAGGTTTACACAGGGCAAGTGAAGAAGTCTTGCCCAGTCCCTTTCAGGAGGAAGAAGGTGCTGGCTGCCCAGATTCCATATCCTGAGCCCTGCTATCTCCTCAGTCCCTTTTATCATCAGAGGCAGGAAAGATTAAGTTCTAGGACTTTTCTCAGTCCTTTTGTCCTGATTTAGGGCACAGACAAGTCAGCCTCATGATTTAGCCAAGATCCTGAGCACTGAAGGAACTTCCTTCTGCAGAGAGTAATCCTAATTCTGCAGGACCTTTGTGTATTTTCTTTATAAATTGAACCTATCCATGAACTAGATTCAGTTGCATTTCTAATTAAGAATAATCCACCTGTAGACACTGACTTACAGCTAAGCTGAACCTAAGTGATGTGACAGGTACTGGAGACACCCTGCTCCTGCTAGGATGCGGAATATTTTACACAGAGCTGTTCTGGGAAGCTGCTTGCATGTCTATTGGCCATGATGCAGTGGAGATGCTGAGGGTCCATAAAGCACTGAGCTGCAAGGTCCTGGTTCTAGGCAGGCAAAACAGGATGCCTGGTTAGAGAGGGGTGTCTGTTCCTCTGCAAAGGTTAGATCAAGACTCTAACAAGCAGAAAGGCAGGGGAGAGGCACAGCTCAGGGGTCACTGGGAATAGAGCAGAATGACCTGAGGGCAACCAGCCTGCCCTCATATCTTCAACCATGTGAACTCTCAAGAAATCCCAATGGAGGAAGAACTAGAGGGGATTTTGCTGTTTGTGCTTGCAGCTCTCTGGGTCAGCCAATTTTGGAAATAGAGGACTAACATTCGTTTAACACATTTTACAGTTAGCTCTCATCCAGAACAAACTGGTGAGCTGCTCAGAGAGACAGAGAGAATAAAGAGAGGAAAGTTCCTGTATGGCTCCTGTCAGCAGTAAACATACAGAAGTGGAAAGCAGGTGAACTACAGACACCAAGAGGCAAGTGTCGAATCAGTCTCAGGTCTTTTGCACCTATGTCTCCCCTGAACTGGAGCTATTTCACATCCAGCCAACTCAAAGCACTGGCAAGGAGGTGGGCTTTGCCCCCACTCCCCCCGGAAGGATGTGCCCTTGCTAGCTTCAGGAAGGAATGAAAGAGTGCAGTGAGCCTGAAGGAGGCCATACTTGAAGCTGTGCCTTTTATTCACATCCAGGCTTTCCCCAGTCTTTGCAGATATGGGCCCCTTTGTACCATCTCCCTGCGATGCTGTCTGGGGGAGGGGATGGAGAGCAGAGTGAAGGAGAGGCAGTGATAAAATGGACCACACAGCTCCAGAATGCCCGGTGTCCTTTTCTCACCAGCTTTCCTTCCCCTTAGCAGCCTGCTGAACGTTCTTTGCAGGTTACTACCGACCTCTGACACAGCACCTGCACCCCTGAAGCAAAAGCTGTGTTTGGCTGGGTGGCTCTGGAGGCGTGAGCAGGTGCCTCATCAAAGGGACATGCCAGGAATGCAGAGATACCCAGCACCACACTGGGGACTAAGCCCAACATCACAGCCAAGAGGTTCCAGGGCAGGCTGGGCGGGCGTGTGCAGGGGTCAGGGGCAGGGAGGTGACTGCAGCACAGCACTGCTGTGGTGTGTGATACATGACAAGGAGTGGGACAGGCTCTCATCACATGCCTGACTTTCAGCCGTGGCTGGGCAACAGCAGGGCTGCAAATACAGCTAGCCAGCCTTGGAGCATGCACTTTTCTTGACTCCTTAGTCTATTCCAGGCACTCCTTCTGCATCCAGGGGACTAGGGTCACTGCAGTCCTTTCACAGGGTGCCAGTGAAGCAGTAGGGAAGGAGCCAAGGTAAACTCTTAAAGAAAAGCAAGAGCCACCAAAAACACAACCGACTGAGCCCAGCAGGAGCAAGCGTGTGCTCTGTGTTGTCCCTTTAAACAACATTCAGAGAAGTAGTATTATAAGCCAGTGGCTGCCTCCCAGGAGACAGGAGTCCTGGCTGCCACAGCCAGCCCTGCCAGTCCCTTTGCTTTTTGGCTTTGCCTAGGCCACAGGACCTCTCTATTTCTGTTTCCCTGTTGTTACAGCATGTGGCAAAGTGGAGGGACTCCTTCCAAAACCTTTGTCCTCTTTGAGAGGGCAGCAAAGGACCAACTCAGCTTGACACTGGCCAGTGAAGACTGACACAGCAAAATGCCTGTGTCAAGAACAGAGGCTGCCTGCAGAAGTGCCTGGAGCACAGATCCTCAGGAATTAAATCCCCAGGGAAACAGCCAGTGTTGCCCATCTATTTACTTCCTGCCACTGTCCTCTGCCTCCACAGGGCTGAGTGGTGACTGTCAGAGACTTGGGCATCTTTCTCCACATGATACCTGGACATTATGGACACAAACATCTAAGACACACCTGAGTCCCATGGCCTGACCCACCCCCTGCCAGTATCTCAGCTCCTACCCCTCAGCCAGGGTCCTCCTGCAGCCCATGGACCCCCATCTGCTGGGGTCTCAGCCCACGCACTGGCATGTGTCCTTCGTGGGCCTCCCCACATCTGCCAGGCTGAGCAGAGAGACCCTTCTCTCTCTGTAAGAAAATGCTTCAGAAAGGCTTTGCAGCAGAGAAACCAGACTGGCTCTCTTTTATCTCCCCACAGAGCTGACATGACCAGCTATTTCAGCTAAGGAGACTCCTTCCCTGGGTGGCTGGCATCTGTGGATCTCACCTGTAAGTCTTCATATTTCCTGTGTGTCAGTCAAGTGAAACTAATTGCAGATGGTTTTTAAAGTACTGTATGCTATCTCACTGGAGACTGTCTCCTTAATTGTGTTGCTGGTTGACAGCCTGCCAGGGCCTTTGTGCCTCGTCCAGGAGTTAATATTTTATCTAGAAGTTCAAGGGAAGCTTGGTGGAAATTGTGCTAGCCTTGAAATGCCAAAGGTAACTTTTAAATCTTTCCTTCCTGCCTCTGAAATGTTGCTAGTAGAAATGTATTTTCTGAAAGGAAATGGCTCCAGACCTAGGCTAACAGCTGGGAAAATTATTCATGGAAATCAGCGCCCCGAGGCTCTGTATCATTTTCATCTGTCTTTCCAAAGCCCCCCACCTTTATGGAGACCAAATGCATCACTCTTCCAGGGAGGTGAAGTGAGAGCAGCTCTCCAGCAGAGGAAAATGTGCTCATCCTGAAAAGGTTTCTTTGTTCTCATTGCACAGGATCGTTTTTCTGCTGTGCAGCAGATTTATGTGAGGAACAGCAGTGGCACAGGGCATAATGACTCCATTTTGTTTAATAATTAACTCACATGGTCTCTGGGTGCCACGCGTTCCAGCAGACGCTGCAAGGCAGTCAGGCTGTGCCAGGAGAGAGCAAAGAAGCAGGTGGGCAATAAGGAAAAACCCATTTCTCCTCCTGCTCACTGATGTTGTCCCCATGCCAGTTCTGGGGTCTTCTTACCTGAAGTGTGTTGTCCCAACAGCTCTTAGAACTCTGCGGGCTCAGAGTATTTTACCAAAACAACTGATACTGCAGTGAATTTTTTCAGTGGGGAACATATAGGAACTATTTCAAAGAGCAAAGCCAAACTATATAGCAAGAGTAAATGGAAGCCAAAATTCATCTCACTGTGTTTTCCAGCTGCCATCAAGAAGCTCTGTCTTTCAACCCCTCAGTGCTTGGTTTGCAAATGGCCAGGAAATGCTTTACAGTGAAAAGATACTTGCTTCAGGAGACTTTGCTGGAAACTTTTCACCAAGCTTTTCTCAAATTTATCGCTGGTTCCTCACAACCAGATAATTTCTGGATAAAAGATGCTTTCAAAGAACTCATCAGCTTGAAATACTGCTGAGGGAATCCCTTTTCTAGGTATCATAACATTTAGACATTTTTTAAAAGAAAAAAATGTCACCACAGAGACACTATATTAGTTGTTAAAAACCAGAAGACTAGACAAAGTGAAATGGTTCTAAAAAGACCATTTTAAGGTTACTGAAATGAAATATTTCAAAAAGGGCTTTCTTTCCCCTGGCAAAATATCAATTCTTTGAAAGGCTAGAGATTTTAACTTTTTCTCCAAATATAAGGTAGACCTCTTTCCACAACATCTCAAATCTTTAGGAAAGGGGAAATCTATTTCCCACTAAGCTCGACTTTCAGAAAAGCAGAAAACAGTAAAGCAGGATGGATTTTGGCTGGAAAAAAACAAAAATCTCAGTCAGAATCCTTTCCTTAAGTGAAAACAACCCTAAGGTTATCAGAGACACTTGCAGTCAAGGCTGAGGCAGCTGTGGTTTTAGCAGCACTTCCCTTCCTGAACAAACGCCTGAGATGCCATCAAGTCCACATTGCCTGGGACCTGAATTCTGTTCCTGTATCTCTGTCTATTTTAAGGCATATCCCATACATGGTCCCTTCAGCTCCTCACAGTCAGGAGTGTGGCTCTTCCTGGAAACCACCTGCTCAGGGAGACAGCTGGGCTTTCACTGAGGGCTGGATCTAAGCCCCAGCCCCTCCTGGGTGGGTCAAGGTGTCCTCCTCACAGGGTTTCACAACCTCAGCACTCGAGGCAGAGCAGCAAATGTCGGGGGGACTTTGGTTTACACAATTACAACTTATTAGTAGCCCTCAGGCATCAGATCATGGTTCAGGTACAACCTGACACCCAGATCCTCCCCACCTGCCTGACACGAGTTTTCTTTGCAGGCCTCCTCTGCCCTCTGCACTCATCAGGCCATGAGTCCTGCTGATAGCTGGTGCCAGGTGACTGCTGCTCCGTGTCCCCTGGAGGCTGCCAGCCAAGCTTTGTCACCCTGCCTCTCCAATGGTCTGAAATGACCTTCAAGAGACTGCCTGCAAGGTGAAAGTACACTAGCAGGTTGAAGCTGGTCACTCAACATCCAGGGATTAGAGAAAATGAGCAAACAAAGCTGGCTTGATTTGTCTGCAAGACACCCTTGTCTAAAAGTCAGATCTGCAAGCCCCAAAGCAGAAGCTAAGAAGAGCCAAGGACCAAGGTAACCCAAATTCAGGGGACTGGAGGACTCTCAACTGGGCTGTCTGGGACAAGGATGAGAGCCATTGAGAAGTGGGAGAGTATTATTCCAGACCATGTCTAACTAGGTACTAAAGTGTGGATGCCAGTCAGTGCCCTCTCCTACAGTCAGTCCCAGGGAAATTCTGTATGATGGCATTGTCCTTTGTTCAAAGAGGAAAAGTCCAAACCACTTCAGTAATGGACAAGTTTCAGAAGAGATCCGTGAAAGTCCTCCCCCAGCTGAATGTCCTAGTAATGTTCTAGTGGTTCCTGAGAGCCCTAACACAGTTTTATCTGCCCCATGACTGCTGAATTATATCATGTTCTTTTACTTACCCTCTGAGTGCTTCCAGAATAGAGTGGCTGGGGGGATGCACAACTGCACACTGGCACCCCAAAATCATCAGGTAGTTGCTTAATTCCTTCAGAGGAGGGTTGAGGAGGGAAGAGGAAAGTGTGGAGGATCTCAACAGACCTCAACTCCCTGCTTTTTTGCTTAGCACCACAACATGCCTCCTGCAATGCCAGGTCTGTAAAGGTGCTGCCTGAGGTCAGGGCATAGTGAGGAATTATAGCTAAAGTTCTCCCTCTTCAGTCCTTGAACATGCAAAGGGTGGCTCCACAATTCCTCCCAGGGACATCCAGCTCAGTGATGTGTGACTAACTCTTTCATTGACCAAAGACCAACCACTTCCCTCATGTGACCTTACATAACTGTTCATCTATTCCGTTAATGAATGGAGCTTGAGAAAATTTCCATTGCCTAAGGCCCTTAGGGGAAAATGTGTGAGCACCGTCTCCACCTTTTGTGTGCCGATGTGGGATTTTCCTATGGATTAACTGAGTACAGTTGTATTATTTTTTGGTTGCTGTCATTGGTGACTGAAATGGTAAGCTAACAGTCAGGTGCCATGGGGGTGGGGAAAAAAAAAAAGGCATCTCTGCCAGAGCCAGAGGAAACAGGAGACTCCCCTGCCAGGAGGAGCAACAGGGACGTCACTGCATCACCAATGTAGTCAGGGATTGCACCTATTCCCAGGCAAAAGCTGCTGTGTTTACTCAGCCCTGAGCAGAGCCAAAACACCTCCCAGCTTCTCCTCACTCCCTCCACAGATCCAGCAGTGCCAACCTGCTGGTGTCTGGGGGGCCAGACTCAGTCCTGGGGCTGGCAAACAGCTCTCTCTGGCCAGCCATGGTCAGGATGGAGCAGTCTGATGCTGGGCAGCAGATATGTACCTGTTGGGTACATTGGCATGTCAGAGGTACACACCCCAGCATTTACAGCAGGTAGGAACTGGAGGGAAGATGGGAATACCCTAGTATTTCTAAAAGCCCATAATAATGCTCCCAATTTTCCCACCACTTCACTGTGGTGCTGGCTAAGAGAAATTATTTCTATCATAAAAGTCCTCCTACTAGTGGGAAGACTGGGGAGGGGAGAGCTCCACCTCTCCCCAGGCAATATCATGCAGAGGTGCTTGCAAGTCCTAGAGACACACAATTTTCAGAAATAGGATTAATGTTGTTCTCTGAGGACGTACTTTGGAACCAAAGTATATTTTGGATGTGCAGTGTGGGCTCCCCCAGTGTGGGCTACAAATCTCGTTGTTTAGGAATGTTGCTGAAGCTAAGAAGATAGCTAGGTTGAGCAGGACATGACTGGACTACCATGACAGATGGAAGTGGCAGCACTGAAATAATGGAGGATGCTCCTTTTTCAATTTATGGGGAGAAAATGCAAATGTTGCTCAGGCTTCTCTAATGCCTGGTCCATGCACAATGATGAGTAAATATTTAACTGCAGAAAGAACATTCCCTTCCAGAGATTGAAGCAGCCAAGTTAATCAGTTCCAGACTATATTCAAGTCATGGGTGTCAAGAGGACAATACAAGTTCAAAAACCTTGAGGATGTTCAAAGTCTGTTATTACACCTCAGCAGCTGCCATGTCTTCCCTGGGATGCTAAAAGGGAGGATATTTTCACCTGCTGAGGAAGCAGGATGACAAACTCTCTCAAAGACATGCTTTATAGGGAGGGGGAAGGGCTGGAGATGTGGCAAACAGGAGTTTGATGATTCTCCTGTTGCACCCAGATGGTGTTTCAGAAACTTGAGAGAAAAGGCTGCTGCAGCAGCTGGACTGGGAAAGCCCTCAGGCAGGTCTGGAGACATTCCCTGCCCTGGCAGCCCACAGGATGATCACCATCAGGGTTGATGACAGAAGCTGCTACTGGTAGGAGTTCTCAGGCTTTGGAAAGTGCTCAGTTTCTGACAGGCCCTCTTCTTACACAACATATTTCCAGTTGTTCTTTTATCCAAGTATAGTTTGTCCTCATCTGTCTCTCCCTTACAAAGACAATCTGTTCCCTTCAGAGATTATGCAGAGAAGGTTGTTAGTACTCATGTCTCTAATAAAACAAGTTCCTACAGATATGATGTAGTTCATATTTTCGTGTACTCTCTGTAGGGCTTGTGCTGTGCTCCTGGAGCATTGGAAAGAGGCTTGGCTTTCAGCACACTTTCTCCCACCAGTATGACTGGCTGAGCAGTTGATGAGCTGGGATCTTGGCTGCTCTTGGCTGCTCATTCACCTCTGACTTCTGCTGCTGCTTTGGAGTAGAGACATTTCTCTGTAGAGGGAAAAAAACCACTCCAAAAATATATTTATCTTTAGGCTCATCTCTCCTCTGATGCCTTCCCCACAAACCCCCTGGGGTTCAAGGCACATATTTCCAGTCCCCTGCAACAGACACTATTCTCTAGAGCCCATTTTGCTTTAAAGGGCCTCATGTAAAGTTGGGAGGAAAAAGGAGGGAAGTGATTCCATGTCCCAATGACCATTTGGATGACTGAACATCTCAAGTGCCTCAGACAAAGCACTCAACATTTACTATTTGGGGTGCTTTTTCATTAACAGATAAGAGCCAAGTGTTTTATCATGAAATTGAGCTCTTTGAGTATTATTCAAAGCTCAACTCCTCCTAGAGAAATGATGAATCAGAATAATGGTAAACTGAATTCTGGCTACGAAATACGAAAGCAAAAGTCTGTGTTGCTATTTCTCACTTTGGATTTAAATCCTCCAGACTGAACAGCCCTTACCAGGCACTGTGTAAAGTTTTTTCCTAAAATAAGATGACAGGGGTCAGGGGCCCAAGCTAAGCTGATTAGCACAGCTAAAGCTGTATCACATTGCTACAGTGGGTCATATGATTGATCACTGGGATAAATATTTAGGAAGCTTCCCAAGGGAAGGGGAATAGATGGGACTGACCATAGAAACCAGGCAAAATGGGCAACTGGATTGTATCTAGCAGCAGGTGTGATACCATTCACCTGTCATAATACAGATCAAAAAAGCAGGGATAGCTTTGCCATGGGCATTACCTCTACCATCAGCTTCCCCTTTGGACACATGTTCTATTCCTCAGGACTCTGGATCACCTTCACTGAGAGGCAGCTTTTTCAGCAGGCAGGACAGAGAGATGTCACTCTGCAGCCACATGCCCCCCATCCTGCCAGGCTTTGTGGCTCAGGTCAGTCCTGCTCCCCCTTGCCCGCAGCCAGGGACAGCACAGTGCCCTGTGCACAGTGTGGAAGGGCAGCATGCTCATCAGCATGTCAAATGGCCTTTCCATGGCCTTTGACCTTCCTGTAGGCAGCAAGGGACCCTCCATGAAGAGCAGGTGGGCCAGGAAGTTTTAATGAGTCTCCTTGAAGCCCCCAAACCATGACAGCATGTGAGCAGGGTGTGGGGGGGGGGGGAGTGGTACTCAGCTCAACTCAGCATCCAGGTCCTCCTCTAGGGCCAGGTTATACCCCTTGTTCTGCTGGGTCTCTGTTGGGAGGGTGCTGACTGGCCTCAGGGACTCTGCCCCTGTTCAGCAGGGACCAGAGAGGCCTCTGGGCCCCCTCTTTCTTCCATAAGTGATGGGCAACACTGTGGACTGAGCCCAGGCCTTCATAAGCACAGCCAGGGTCTGACTCAGCTATCAACCCGCTTGCCATGAGGCACTCAGAGTTCTGACATGAAGAGTTTCCTGAGCCCCCTCCATAACTCACAGCAACCAAAATGGTCACTGGGAGGGCTGAAAGGCAGGAGGGAGGGAGGCACTGCCCCAGTGACCACCTTGGAGCCCTGCTGCAGCCCCCAGGGAGGCTCCTTTGTTCTGCTGAGACCTGGGTGCCTGAAAGGCACAGGAGCAAAGGAGAAGCCCAGGAATTTAGAAGGATAAACATGAAGACAAGGAGGCTGTGAGTGATGGAAAGTGAGCATACAGCCATTCCATAGAACCGGTATTATTAAACAGGTGCGAATGCCAGCTGCCGGCTGCCCTGGAGGGGATGGAGGGGGTTTGTTTCCCACCCATGCAGGGCTTTTATAAAACCTTTCCCCCATCAAACTCAAAGAAAGGAGCCACCAGAAGTTAATCTTCTCTAACCCCAGTTTTACCAGCTCTCATTTCTTCACTGTTTGCCTTTCCTGCCTTGTTGCAGACCAAGGTTGTTTGCCAGAAAATAAGACAAAGGCTTGTTGCTGCCAGAATCTGCCCTTCCAACAACAAGGAATAGCAGTAAGTGAGCAAGTAGGAACACACAGAGCTGTACAGAGAGCAGAAGAGAATAGCTCCTATTATTTTGGTAAGTTGCTGTTGACTTTGAGGCAGGACTTTCAGGGAAAGGTAACAGCTGGTGTTAGACAAACGATACAGCTAGAAAAAACAGAAGAGCTTTTAGACACACAAATCCTTCTTCTGAGCTGAAGCGAAAGGCTGTAAACGTCAGCCTAAGCACAGATTGGAAAACTTTCCTCTAAGTCTCTGGGGGAAAAGGAGGCTTCACAGGGATAGAAATTGCCTTTACCCAGGTAGCAAAATGGATGTGTGACTGGATCCTTGATCCCAGCTCTCCTGCAGTGAGATGGTGCTTCCCTACCACTGCTGTTGCTGAATCCACCAAACAGAAACCTGTTATGCTACTGCCACAGCACTCCCATCACTTGTGAAGCATTGGCAGAGGCTCTGCCCCACTGCCTTGCTGCACACAAGCAGCTTGCAAGTGCCACTCAGACACAGACTGGTGATGTTGAGCTGTGATTTACAGTGGCCCCAGAGATTTCAGGTTAGCTTACGCAACTGCTTAATTCAGTCTTTGGTGCGAACATTCATTGTATTTTACCAAAAAAAAAAAGAAAAAAGAAAAAAAAAAAAGAGCAGTTTGCAGGGAGAAGCACCAGGGTTGAGCAGAGCTCAGTAACTGCATCAGCACTAGAAGGAGCCGGTGATTTAGAAGAGGTACAGCATGAAAATGCTTTTGAGCTGAGACATGGTGATGGTCAGTGAAGCAAACTATGCTCTGCCAGGCTGCAGGGTCAAGCAGCACTAGTAAATGGACTAATGACGTCAAATTGGCCAAAGGATGGGTGTCAGGTACAGCAGACAGTTCTGGGATCTGCTTGATTTCAACTGCAGAGCCATTTGTCCTTGGGCACATGCCTTGGCTTTGATATAGCACAGTGGGGTTCCCACGGGAGACTGCACTCAAATGTAATCACGTTGAGTGCCACAGGAGAAACCCACCAGCCTATGGGTGGCAAACTCTGTCCCTAGGACTGGTGCTCAGCCACACAATTTCCTATTGCACAGCATGGACATTTTCTGTCTTTTTGTCTCAGACCTGACTCACCCTCTCCCTTCCCTCTGTCGTGAAACTCTAGAGATGCTTCTCCAGCACCAACATGATTTTGTTCAGGAGGGAAAAACCTAGGGCTGATCCACCCTGCTATCAACAAGCAGGTGTCTCAGATAGTAACAAAAGAACCAGCATCAATAATGGAGAGGGGAGAGAGAGAGAGAGAGAGAGAGGGAGAGGTACAATGAAGTGGAGAGAGGGAAGCCAATCAACTTAATGAAATAAGGTACAAGGTTAGTGAAGGGCTATTTATAGACTCCAACTGGTTCAGCCTCGTGCACTTAGAGACTGGTTCAAACTGGCTCCTTAACAGCAGTAACAGTCATTACTGAAAAGAAAGAGGAAAAAAAAGTGAAAGCTTGGAAAATTCACTGCCGGAGGTAAAGCTTTAGAGCTGGGTCTGGCTGGAGTCAGAAGTAACTGCATTACTGAGAGATTGAAAGGTTAATAGGAAACCAGCTGACACTGAAAGGGAACAATTAGAGAGGTTAAGGGGCTTAATATTAGATTAATGGTTGCCTGGAGGAGCAAAAGCAGAGATTTCAGGAAAATGGAAGAATAGTGTGGAGAAGGCTGTTTTTTTCATGGATGAAGAGGCCCAGGTCTGCTCCTGCCACTCCTTGGATAAACTGGAAGAAGGTGCCTCTGCCATTCCTTGCCTGTCTTGCTCAGTCTCCTGTTTCCATCTTTCTTCCTCTTCTCCTATCTATTTGTCTCTTGAAGTCTATTTGTGTTTGTTCTCCCCACAGTAAGCACTGTCTGTGTGGTCTTATCATAGTGTCTTCCTTGTGTTCCACCTCCATCCTCCCACTGTCTCCATAATAAAATGATGCTTAGTATTCCTATGGCTCTTCATTCCTCTCCAGTGTGCTGCTCTCCAGAGGCAGGGGTGGTGGGAATGGACACTTTTATCTGCATTGCCTGTAACCAGGACTCAAAGCTTCCTAAGAGAAAAAAAAAAAAAAGGTTGACAAAGATCAGATTACATATCTGCTCCCCAGCATATTCTCCACAACTAGATGGACAATAATGACACTGGTGAGGTCCCTGACTACATAAGACAAGCTGGTCTCCCTTCCCCCACAGCATGAGATGAGTAGCAAAGGATTTGGTATGGACTCACTGCATCTGTCCAGTGCAGACTCCCCAGCCATAACATGTCCTGTTGCATTTCCCCATGGCCACTGCAGGGACACAGTCTGACAGTCCCTGTACCTTGGTGCCATGAGAGACTTGTCACACAGCACCACCAGCTGCTGCTCAGGATCATGCTGGGAGCACTGAACTGCTCCCTGCACCACCCTGAGTGACTCCTGAGACCCAGGGAGAGGTTCTTCCCTCTTGCACCTTTGGTGGCTGCTGCAATCAAGGACCTTCCCAAATGCATGTGCTCCTCCTACAGGATAGGGAGAACTTTCCCTGAGTGCCTGGCCTCGATGGCTGCTTCTATAGTCAAACAAGCGCAAGCTGCCTGGATCCATTTTTATCTTACACTGCTTCCCACAGCACAGCCTCCCCTTTGAAAACCTCCACTGCAAGATTAGAAAGCAATTCTCTCAGCACTTCCTTCTAGGGCTGTAAAAGCCAGGCTGGCACTCCAGCACTTTGCAGTCACCCGACAGAAAAGTTTCCTCATTTGTGATAATGAGAGAAAACGTCCCAGCCTAGAGAAGTTATGGTCATTCGTGGAATATTAGCCCCAACAACTTGAAAAGCAGTGTTCTGGCTTAATGCAAACTTCTGAAGGTCACCCGTGGGGTCCAGAGGAGAAAAGACCAAGGAAGCTCTGGCTGGCATCAGAACTCAAGCTGTTTGCTTCTTATATCCACAACAGCTTCTATCCACAGACATTGACTTCTTCTCACCAGCTGGGACATTGCTAATCAACAGAAAAACCAGAAAGATGGCTAGAGAAGCATTCACTGAATGTATTAATTCTCAGGTCTCTCTTTCAAGCAGCCTCATCTGCTTAAAAGAAATGAGAAGGGACAGGTTCTCTCTGTCACCTTCCCATTCTATACAGGAGCACTTCCCAGATCTAAAATAAACCTCCCCTGTGAGCCTGGCCAGCCACATCCCTGGAGTTCAATGTGTGCTTCAAAAGATCTGATATACTCTGAGTGCTGGCCTCTGCCAGAGCCTGGGGGTACCCATCACCTGCAGCCTGAAATGCCCCAGAGTTCAAAGCAGATTTCAGCTAAGGATCTTGAAGTACTGTACAAACAGCCATTAATCCTCAAACCATCCCTGGGAGCCAGGCCTGTAATTATTTAGCTCACCATTTATCTCTGGAACTCTGTGTGCCCGTTCCTCCCAGCCTGGGGATGAAGAGAGGTAAAACAATACCTACCATTTCATAACAAACTGCAAACTAAATCGACTGCAGCTCAGCCATTAAGGGAAATGTTACCTTTTCCATAATCACCTCCTGCAGGCAAGTGCAACAGCTATTGTTTAACAGCTAGGTAAACTTTGACAAAAAAAATGTAAGTGACAAGCTCTGAGTGAGACAGCCAACAAGTGGCAAAAGATTTCCAAGAGCAGAAATCAGGAATCCTACTTCTTGGTTTCTTGATTTATCAACTGAATTGTCTTTGCTCCACCCCTCGCCCCCCTTAAAGATGACGGCCAAAGTAAAAGAAATATCACCTATGCCCTTTATGTGACTTTGTAAGAGATTAAGGAGCCTGTAGGATTTCAGTCCAATGGAAAAAGATTAAGCATTTTTCCACTTGTTTTCTTACGTTAGAAATGCAGGTCTTCTGGAGCCTACAAGTCTCCAGTCTGTCTAGATCACGACAAAACTAGGACCAAACAAAGACAAGAGGGCAAGAACAGGGTGGAGAAGAGGAGAGGGGAGAGAAGATCAAGCCAAACTCACAACGTGCCGTTTGCAAGCAACAACTGCATAAACACAGTAACAAAATGACGCACAAAATATCAGTAAGAAATTATGTGCTATTCAAGAGTTGATTTTCCCGCAGCTCCAGCCAAGGTGTGAGAATCCACAGAGGTCAAACTCTGAGTATCCCAGGAGATCTGCAGAGCAAGAAGAGGAAAAAAGACAGATCCTCATAGCTTTTTTTTCTTCTCAAACAAAAGCCATAAGTGGCCTGAGAACTCAAATAAGACAGACCCACATACAGGAATTAGGGGAATTGGGTAACAAAAGCAGAGCAATGGCTGTCCTTTCTCTGCCTCCTGTGTTGGCCAAATTCATGCAGAGGAATCCCTGGAGAGGAGATGTTGAAGGGAAGGAGCATGGGGATGGGTGGAGTAAACCAAAAAAACAAAAGGCAATTATAAAATGAAGCGGAGATGAAGAAAGCGACAGAAGGACAGGGCTGGAGCAAATGTCAGCACACAGAGGAAATGATCCCACTTCAGTCCAAAAGGCAGAAAGGTCACTCAGTTGGTGACAAAGCTGTCCCTTCTCTGCCCTCTTCCTACAGGTCTCTCCCCTACCTGTTCCAGGGAGGCAGCAGGACCCCTGCTCTGGTCTAAGCCCAGAAGGCAATAAAGAAATAATTCAGTCAGTTCCAGCTGTACCTGTTTAAACTACCTCTGTGGCTGGGAGGTTTAATTAGAGCTAGTCTGAAATATGCAGGCTTTGCACTGCTTTAATAGCCTGGGATCAAAACCTGCATGACCAGAGGATGGAGGGAAGGGCAGTGAGGGGTAGGAGGGGGAGACAGGAGCACAGGTGGTGTTGCAGCTCTATTGAAAGAAGTGCAGTTGAACAGGTCATGTCTAGATGTGGCTCAGGAGTACACAGATCATGTTTGCACAAGGGCATTTGGTTGCAAGTCACTGAGTACTTCAAGGGCTAACATCCAATTCAGCAAGCAGAAGCCTTTCCTCAGGAAATATGTTTCCCCAGTTCTTTGCAGGTAGCTCCTCCAGAAACCTCCAAGCACAGAGCATTAAATAATCATCTGTTAATATTACCTCCTTCTTCTTCAACTACCTGCCAGCAATGCCTCACCATCTAGGTATCCTGAAACCCAGGAGAAGTCCAAGGACTGCCTGCAGTAGCCAAGTGTAAACCTTGTGGCAACCCCTTCCCTGTGTCAGGAAGCAGGTAAATACACTCCAGACTGGTGCCTTGAGCTGTAAGGACACCATTCCCCCATAAAGGGAAACTGGAAGGGATTGTGACGAGCTCTTTGTCAGACACCACAGCGGCCAAGCAATTGCTGATCTTAGAGCGGTGCCTGCTGGCCAGTCATATCAGAAGCACTTGGAAATATTTCCGCAGAGGACAAAGCTGCAGTCAGGTTCAGGGGAACATTTCTAGGGAAGAGCTGCGTGTCCAGCTCTGCCGTGCTTCTGCCAGAATTCTGCCATCCAAGTTCCCACCTGCTGCAAACAAGTTGTCCTGATTTTGTGAATCAGTCTGGTATTTACTTCTATCAGATCTCCAGCCCCACGCTGTTTTTGTCTTTACTCATCAAGGTTTTATGATTTTCATGCCAATCCCAAGGCAATTGATGACTTTATTATTTTGGTATAACTGATGCTATCTTGATAATGCAATTCCTTGTAAACGTTCAGCTTCTCGACAGTGTCATCCCAGCAAGCTCCTTAACCCATTTGATGTTGGATGCTGAGAACATAAGGCACTTCAAATCACTTTGAGCTTTTGAAATGTCTGACATTTTACATACCTTTGCCATACAGAAACATGCACAAAACAGCAACAATGCCACTTACACAGGCTGGGTGAAATGGCTGCCAAAGCCATTGTTCTTTTACTGTCCTTATGGCATGCTGGGGAAAGAAATGATGCTATGGGTGAAAGAGGTCTCATCACAGAGGCAGTATCTTGCATCTTGCATGCTTACAAATAGAAAAATACAAAAAAGATGAAATCACAAAGTAATTATCTCCAGAGATATAATGTAGCACTCTTATGCCACCGTCACACATGTATAACAAGGTTATAATGATGAATTCCATTCCTCAGCCTGAGGATCTGGAGACAATTTAGATACGAACAAATGAAAATTGCTAATGAATCTTGTAATTCCTGAACTTCTATTATGAGGGAAAATAGAGTTCTATCAGAAGATTGGAATTATGTCTCCCCCAGCCACAGCTCTTTAGGTAATGACACACACCTCTCCATACACAGACACACACGGACACAGAGCTCTGCTCCTAAGGCAGGAGTTTAAAATGGCTCAGAGTGGTAATGGCAGAGGGTTGCATCCATCTTCGTGGGTCTTCCAGGGGCTGAAACAGTACAGCAAACTATCTCTTGGACCCATATTTTCTCACTGATGGCAGGTGAGGCCATGCTAGGCAGCCTTGAATTGAGATTTTTCATTACTTTCATTGTTTGCTGTTTTTCGGCACTTGAACTGTCAGGTTGACATTTTACATCCTCAACATGAACAGGGCAGATGTAGGTGTGAGGTGGGCAGGCAGACAAAAACAATTTTAAGGTGGCTAAATGCGTTTCTGAAGAACTGGATGTTATGTGTACATCTGTTGGAGCTCCCCCATGCTCATAACCAAACATTAACCAAAACTTTCAGCTGAATTTAAGGTAAATATTGTAAATGTCTGTGCAGGCAACTGCACAGATTTTAGCTGTCCTACTGTCTCAGAAGATGAAAGGACCCTCTCCCCACATCCACTCCAGCACAACTCTGCGGAGACTGCTAGCCCTAGGGAAAACAAGCAGTTCACAGCCCAGCAAAAGCACTGTTCCACTGGAAAATATGGTAGTAACTTAAACCATTTCTACTCTAAAAGCTCCTGCACACTAAGAGGTTGATAATCTTCTCTGGTATACTTTCCTCCCCTGTATGAGCAGTGCACAAATGCACACACACATTGATGCACATACACAGAACAGAAACATCTGCAGGCACACAAAGCCCAAGGCTTCCAGACACCAGTGGCTTTCACCTAACAAGTCAAAGCACCAGGTTGTACTGCTCATTTATAAACAGCTTTTCTCCTGAATGCACTTTCTCCTTCTAGCATAAGGGGAGGACAAGGAGAACCCCAACCTCTCTGCTGCCTAAACCCTTGGAGCTTTCCTCAAGCAGAATTCCTACATGACTGCCATACTGAAGCTGTTTGTGCATTCCCTATTTCCCCACGTGTGCAATGAAAAACCTTGCTAGTACCTTGTAGCTGCAACTGGAGCTGAACAGAGTTCTACCTCAACCATATGAAGATCCCAAGCCTACAGAAGCATGAAGGAGAGCCAAGGCACAGACACGAATGCTTCCTAGTCAGTGAACACATCTGACAGACTTGGCTGTAGCCTCATATATGCCAGTTTGCCCACTATAAAAAGGGGACAGCATCATCACTGTGCCTTAGAGCACAGAAAATGTGATTGGGAAAAGGTCAGATGCTATGGTGTGAACATTAGAACTCAAAACCATCTGAAAGTAAGTGAATTAATTAGAAGTATGTCTTGAGTTATGCATGAAAGCCAGTGGGCTACACAAAGTTAAAAAATCAAATTAAATGTTGAAGCAGATAATTTTTATACCAACAACAGGAATCTGCTGAAAAGAAAAGTCTATTTTCAGAACTGGGAATAAGGGAAGACCGCAGAAAACACTGAATTCAGCAATCTCTAGTCTTTCAGTGGTTGACTTTGCCACTGCAATGAACTTCTGTTGTAATTTATTTGGCTTCAGAAAGAGAGAACTGAAAAACAACCAGATGATAAATAATTATTAATGTGGAGCACATTACTAGTGATTGCAATGTTCCAAATCACCATACGCATGTGACACCGTAGTGATTAGAAAAAGCATATTACGAGTTCTGGTTAATATACTCCAGAGTTGACCAGAGGACTTTCACATTTAATCAGTGCTGTTGAGCAAAACTCATGATTCAGAGCCATGATGGAGCCTGAGAACTGTAGTCTGGCTGCGTTCCATACAGTTATTTACTTGGAGATCATATAACAGTGATCCCAAATTAGGTATTGTTTCCCATGACCTTTTTGCCTGCTAGGCTGGCCACAGGAACCAAATAGGTCCACACCACTGGAAGCCAGTGAAACTCTTCTCAGGACCCTGGCACAGTTTAGAGTAGATGCAAAAGGAGAAATTATCTGCAGCATCCCTGAGTCACAACATCTTTTCACAGGGAAAAAGTCACCCACCCCTTTGGGCTGGCCCTCAATAGTGAAAGCCTTCAACCTCAAAGTCCCACAGCCAGTTCCTTATAGTTTTCCTATTAAATCCAAGGCCCATCCTGCCTGCTCATTTTGCATTACCCTAAATCCTAATGAGGCTGGTGAGATCATTTCCGCCAAAGGTTCAGGCCCCTCTTTCAGATGTTTTAAAGAAAAGTTAAAATATTGAATGTCTTCACCAATTTCTAATTTCTCTAGGGGAAAAAAATATATATACTGGCCCTTGAAAATATGGACAACAAACCATCCCACAGGGCAAATCACCCCTACACTCACTAAATGCCCTTAGAGTAAGTGGACAGCAACCTGACTCCTACACCTCCTCATGCAAAACAGCTGATCCATAGGTGATTAATCTTAAGGAGCCTTTTTCTCTCCCTCTGAATCAATGGCCTTTCTTGGAAAGCTTCACACTCCATATAGCAGAGGGAAGCTGGGAATAATGTCCTACACTGCTGGGTCTAAGTCCTGCCCCAGCAGAGCAATGCCACCTGGACACACAGAGAGCTTCAGGCTGCCAATCTGGCACTTAAAGCTTCTTGCCTCTTTTTCAAGCGTTGTCTTCCTGAGACAATCCCCTGGCTTGAATGAGAGACACCATCACCATCAAGGCAATTTGTTCAGTTAAATTAGTTATTTAGTTTAGCTTAACGTTCACTTCAAAGTGAGAATCTGCAACTGGAAGTGAAACATCAGAAAACGTAATCCTCATCCAGACCTAGCAGGAAAATGCTGATATCAGTGGAAACGCATGGCTCCTCTTTTGTCAGGACTGCAAGACAAGCTTACTGCAGTATAAGGCAAGCATTTCAAAAGGTTATTCTGGGATTAGTATTTGTAGCCCTAAAATAGTCTGTTTTGCAGTACTCTGCACAGAATTTCTGGACCTTCTTTGCATTTATCCCCACCTATCTGTGATTGTTCCACTCACTTACATTCCATCTTCCTGGTCCAACTCTGAACTCCCTTCTCCCCCCTCTTCCCCAGGAAGGAAAAAAGGATCCAAACTGCATACTTGAAGTGCACTGATACTCCCCGATGAAGAAGGATAGCAAACAAATATAACTGGATGTCATAGAAAAGGAAAACACATCATAAATTGGAAAGAATCTTGCAATTTATAAGGCTAGGAGTGATTTTTTTCTAGGTAAAGAGGCACAGGTGCTAGAAAAGATTGATATGCTTTGTGACCCACAAGCCTATCCTCAGATATCTAAGAGGAATGAAGAAGCAGCTGCATGTTTTATATTAAAGTCATATAAAACTTGGCAGATTAGAAACTCAGATGTGTAATTGAGTACAGGATACACTGATTTCTCCCATGATGGCACTTGTTAAGCCACACTGGCCAACATGATGCCCCAGGATCAACCCTACTCACCACCTTTGAAGGAGGAAAATTCCCTTGAGGTCGTGCCTAAGGCAAAGTTCCTCACAATCTTGCTACACGCTCTTTAGGGTCCATCGAAATGTTTCATGTCCTTGTACCTACTCCCACAGTTCAAACTGCACCCAGAGATGGCCGAGCACACAAGCTCACCTCACCCTTTTGTGCTGGTGTCCCTAAATTACCCTGCTACTACTTGAAGAGGATTGCAAACCTGTGTCCCAGCAGCAGGATGCCACCTAGGGTGTGTATCACCTCCTTACAGTCTGCCAGGCATAATCAGTCCCTAGTTTTAAGGCACAGATACAAATCTGCTCACAAGACAACCATGCTCCCTGCTGGTGTTCCTGCTATGCCTAGCTTTTCCTGCAGTGCTGTTCCTGGAAGCCAGTCCTCTCAACTCTGCTCGTGTAGCTCCATATGAAGGTAACTCTTACACACTGATAAAGGCTCTCTCAACTCACAGGACTGCTTTCACACTGGAATCTGTTTGACATTGTTCCCAACAGCTGCACAGCCAATGACAATGAGTGGAAGATGCAACTTTTCAGCAAGATCCAGCACGGTGTGCTTGCAAACAACTGAAAGCTGGGCATGTCAGCACAACACAAAACTGCCTGCACAACTGTGGGTTGAGGCTGATGACCAAAACCCACACTTTCAGCTCTACAGCAGCTCTGATCTCGTTTATTCTGGGATTAATTAGGAGCAACATCTCCTATAGGCATTACTTTCATAGGTTAAAGCTAGTATAAAGAAAAGAGTCAGGACCAAGGAATCAATCAAGCTTTATCTTGTGAGCACAAATACTTAGCAGCAGTTCCTACTCACTGTGAGTTTGTTTACTAGCAAAAACAGGTCCAAAAAACCACAGCATGTGCTGAGACTCAGAGATGTCGAAGGGCAGTCTCACTTCCTGGAGTACAGTCAGCATTTCCTGGATTCAAGTGGCTCACAGGCCAAAAATAATTGCATTTCGAGTGAGCTTCTACCCTCAGCTATTGAAAACCACCTATTTTTCCATTCACTGCAAAGTAGGATTGTACACAAGATTTTCACTAAAAAAAAAGTTTATTCCTTTTTAGTTATTGAGGAGACATTTGAAGAGAAGGACATGGGCAGTGGCACTGCAAATACTGCCATCAAAACTGGCAGGAAGTCACGTGATTTTTTTTCTCCCAAATGTCTGACTTCACGTCCTTAGAGGAAAAAAACACAACAAAATCTACCCTTCATAAACCCCAAAGAAACAACAATACCAATAAAAAAAGCTTCACTGTTGCTTTGAAAACTGCAGTTTGCACTTCTACCAGAAATTTCTCATGCACAGAAGACACTGTGCAAGGTAAAAGGGTGAAAGAAGGCAGTGACAAACTGTGCAGCCTGTAGCTCTTGGTCTTATGTCAGCCTGCCATGTAAATGGGTTTTTCTACTTCTGATAAAGCTCCAAAATTCCAGAAACTGCTCTGAAGACTTCCAGGAACTCTGGTTAATTAACCACAACTGCTTACTCTTTTTGAAGGCTGTTGCTTCTTGCTTTGGAAACGATGTAAATTATACCAGGTGTCAAAGAATTTTCAAAACCACTCTATATGAGAACTTTCTGTGCTGTTTAGTGATAAATTGCATGGGATGGAGACCATTAGACAAATGGAGGCGATTCCAGCCAGTTCCACCAGACAATCAGTTTTTTACTATTATTTCTCACATTAATAACAGAAAATAAGGCTTTGTCCAAGCAGGCAAACAAGCTAACAGGTTTACTCTTACCACAATCCACACAAAAAAGGATATCTTTGTGTGGAGACTTGTTAAAAAGTTAGTGAGAATCAGACTTAATTTATTATCATGATAAATTCATTGAAGGTGGAATGGAGAAGGACACTTGGGTCATGACCACTGACCCAAAAACAAACAAACAACCCATCCACCCCAAAAAACAACTGTATAAAATACATCACTTCGGGTTAAAATTATTTTGGGGATCAGTTAGTTAACTGATCAGTTAGTTAACTTAAAAGTTAACTTTTAAGGTTAAATAAAAATTGCATGTATATATTACAAAAAAAAATGGGAAAGCTTTTTACATCTTGAGTATTTTTAATAAATTATATTTACATACAGCAGTAGGGGTAAAAGGTCTAGTCCTACCAAAGTGATTTTTGAAGACTTATTAGTACAGCTGCAAATAGCAGAAGAAATTGTGTGAGTATAAAGAGCATAAGTTGAAACAAGGGGAAAGCTGAAGGGGGAGCTTTTGATCGCTGGTTACCAGTGTCAAACCTTCATGATTCTTTACATG
>VZTN01011779.1:142043-165092 GCA_013400515.1 Erpornis zantholeuca
TGGAGTATTGAGTTCCTGTTGGAGAACTAAGACTAGAAAATGGAAACTTCTATCCATTTGGGTCTGCTGAAGGATGAAGATATTTTTCTGACAGTAAAAAGATACTGATAAAAAAGTGCATAGAAAGCTGATCAGTTTTTGATTTGTCCACATTTATGCAAATATATACACAACTTTGTAAATCTCTAGATATCAAGTACAAAGAGGCCTTGGTGTGTTAGTAAGGCACTATTTGTTAAAACCAAATACAAGACAATTTAAAAAATTTTGTCCATGATTTGGCCTATTTTTCTTCAAATAAATAGCACCAGAAAAAGAGGCTATCTTTCCTGAGGAAAGAAACATAAGCAGTGGAAACAGTCCAGCTTCTCTTTGAACTGCTTCTTGAAGAAGGTCTGACAACTTCATTGCTTGTGGAAGACCTTCAAGGGAAAAAGTTGCACCTCCTTCACCACTGAATTCTACTGCTTGTCTTCCATATTTGTTTGGCCAACAAAGCAATTACTTGCATTTGATTTAAGATCTGAAACAAAAGAATAAGAAAAGCACACAGGTAAATTATTATGCTTTTTCTTCTAGAAATTGAACTAGCTATATGAGAATGCTGCAAGCTTTAAATACTAATGAGGTGGTGTGAAGGTGCACCAAGACACTGTCACCTGTAACAATCCAATTAGAGCAGGTACGTGACCCATGGCATCTGATAGCCACTAAACATTTTACCCAAATTATCTGTTTATGATTAGGCACATTCCTCTGCAACTGGAGCACGGTTAGAACATTTATTACTTGCTGCCAGCCACCTGCTAAGCAGCTGGTAACCTGTGAAGTTGTTCTGACTCCATGACTTTGGATCACAGAACCAGGCAATTAAGACACCACTTCTATGCAAATGTTTTACATCTATAATCTCAGTATCAGCTGTGCATCACACATGCATGTGCTGGTGCTGCTATTTCTTCCACACAGTAATGCCAGGTGCTTCTGGAGTTTTCTCTTTTGAGGACTGAAAATACAGCTCGTGTATTGACAAGCAAGGAGACTGAAGGCAAAGGCAAGTTACAGTGCAGGGAGTTCAAAACTACGTGCCCAGCCTAACTCATCACATGCAACCTGCATCAGCCTCTAACCAGGCTGATTTCCAATAAAGTACACACAAGCCCACTAACATTGGTGTTTCCATCTTGTTGCACCCATAGCAACTTCTCTAAGGGGAGCCACCTGGATGTGCCAAGGCACTCTGCCCTTCGGTCTTTGCTCCCACTTTGATAGCACTACCTGTCCCTTCCACTAATCTCTAGCTCAGCATCACCCCAACCCAGAGTAAGATGTCAGGAGATGGTCTAGGAGAGCAGAGGATGGTGACATATCGCACTCAACTCTGTAGACAATGAGAAAAAGAAAGTTGTCCCTAGTCTGGTTCTCACAGGTTTCTGGATAGGCTTGAAGTATTTTTATGATTTGTTTGTTTAAAATTCAAGAAGGTTCACTGCTTTACCTTGGTGATGATACTAAAGAACACAATCAAAAAGCCAGTTGTGGGGGGGTGGTGTGTGTATGTGTTTGTGTGCTGTTTCCTTGTGTCCATGCAGTGAGAGGGTCTGAATATGAAATAGGGTTCTCTCATTTTACAGCTGCAGGGATAAGCATGAGGTTTCATATTCAGAGAGGGTCTGAATATGAAATAGGGTTCTCTCATTTTACAGCTGCAGGGATAAGCATGAGGTTTCACACCCCATCCCCAAAACACGCAAAATGTTCTGTCCTCACATGGTTTGCAAACAGCACCAAAGCCAGCACAGCCACATATGGTGCCTTGGCACGACATAACAAAGGAACAGTTGCAGATGCTAAACCTCTATGGGTGATGCAGGAGCACAGTTTAGCCCAGCAAAGCCGCACACCACATGGACCAGGAATAACTCACTGACTTACTTCATTTGGCTTTCCGTATTACTCGTTGTTAACTAACAGGATCTGACTCATTCATTACGACACACCACAACTTCCTCTGCAGCTATACAGCCTGTGCCCTTTTTTCATGACAGCTTCATCAGCAGTTTTGTCTGCATCACGGAGCCAGGTTTTTTGTACTCAGTCCTAAATCCCTCCCACCCTTCCATTCATCCATGTTTCCTCACATTTGGAGATTTTTCCCCCCTCTTTTCAACATTGTCTTCAAATACCAGAATTTTTAGATGTGATTGCTTGGCTGGTAATTCAACAGAAGTATCAAACTCGGCAGAACAAAAAACTCTGCAGCAGTAAGGTGCCACCTGCTTTCACATGGCTGTGAATTTTGAGAATCTTTAAATGGATTATCTGCATCAGCAGACTCCAAAGTGGGTGTGCCCAAGGCAATCCATTGTGGTGCAAGAAAAAAATATTTTTGCACCAGTAATACAATTTTAAAAATAAAATTACTATTTGCTTCATCATTATAATTTTTTAATTTTTATTTTGTGCCTGTTTTATATTGTATGTAATATTTGAGTATGGTAATAACTGTACATAACTTAAAAATATACATAAATTGGGTGCACATGTTCAAAGTATTTTACTGATGTGGTAGACAATCACAAAAAGTTTGGTGACCACTCAAGTACAATACAAAAATCAGAAACTAGTATAAGATGCTCATAGTTACACCACTCAAGTAAGGACTGTATCAGAGACAAAACAGCATTTTTCGTTTTTTTTCCCAGAAAGGAAAACTATTCACAGTCAACCTCTGTGTCAGTCAGCACAATCTCCCAAGACAGAGAGCTTCCCCCTCACATACCTTCTTTACTGCAGCTGGGAGAGTTGTTCAGGTGCTCTCCATTTCCACTTCCTGAATCCTGGGTCACTTCTGCAAGGACAAAGGCAATGTTCAGACAATCCTGGACCTCGCAACTCTCTGGCCCGGATGGATCAGAAATAATCTGACTGAGATTTGGGCCATTTGTTCGGCAACAGTAGTAGCCCTGACCAACATGCCCCATTCCCAAGGGATCAGCATCCAACACCTCCCTTCCCTCCTCCCTTCCTGACTCTGTACTGTCTGCATGATGCCTTACACACCCTGTCAAGGCCATGCACACGAGGCACTCAGCACCTGTGGTGCCACCCATTAGGTGCAATTAGGCAAAAGTCACAATGAACAAAGGCTGCTCCACAGTGCAGACACTTACCTCCTTTATTTATGCCACTGTCATCTGTATGGTTGGCCAGCACACTGCTGTTCTGAAGAGAGGTGTCTGAAGAGAGATAAGAAGACAAATACAGTCCCCTGCCTTGCTCAGCTTCAAGGTATGGCTCTATTGCATCAGACTGAGTCGCTAGTAACAGCTCTGCTTGTACACACAATATAGAAAAGCTACTGGAGAGCATCTGAAGGAGGGCCATGAGGATGGTGAAGGGTCTGAGGGGGAAGCCTTATGAGGAGTGGCTGAGGTCACTTGGTTTGCTCAGCCTGGAGGAGTGGAGACTGAAGAGAGACCTCAACACAGTCTACAGCTTCCTCGTGTGGGGAAGAGGAGAGACAGGTATGATCTCTTCACTCTCATGACCAGTGACAGGACTCGAGGAAATGGCCTGAAGCTGAGTTGGGAGGTTTAGGTCAGATATCAAGAAAAGGTTTTTCACCCAGAGAGTGGTCGGGCACTGGAACAGGCTCCCTGGGGAAGTGATCACAGCACCAAGCCTGACAGAGTTCAATAAATGTTTGAACAACCATCTCAGGCACATGGTGTGATTATTGGGATGTCATCTGCAGGGCCAGGGCTTGGAGTCAGTGATCCTGATGTGTCCCTTCCAACTCAGGGTATTCTATGATTCTATGAAGGGATCATGGCCAGTTTGCCTACTGGGTCAATAGCACTGACTGCTCCATAGAACAGGCACTTACCTTCCTGATTTACACCATTCTTAACTATCTGCTTGTCTTTCGGGGCACTGTCCTCCTTACTCAATTCTCTGTCTGAAAAGAGATCAGAGAGCAACTACAGGCCCTCAGGAGCACACTCCATTGCTTCTGCCCCTCCCCAGCACAGGCCACTGCTCTCTGCAGTCCAGGGCTCAAAGCACACCTTCTCCTCAAGTTAAGTACTGCTATGCTGTCAGCAGAAGCCCTACTTGCAATTGCTTTGTACACACATTTCAGAGAACATCACAGCCTTGCCTACTATTTCCCATCCAGAAAACAGTGACTGCCTGTTGCCTCAGTCCTGCTGGGTGTACTGCACAGAGGTGCACTAGCTCCCCTTCCTGATGTTCCCATTCTATACTGCAACAAAAGAAAATATTTTATTTTCTGCATCTCATGTCCAAACTGACAACCTTTATCTATGGACCTGATTTCTCTTTTGCCTGAACTGTGCATTTCACTCCTTTCTACTTTAAGACAGGCATAAAATAAGCCTCCTTTTCCCGTGTACATGTCTATGTATATGGAAATAGTTATACAAGTGATAAGACAATCCCACAGTGCACCAGACATTCACCATCAGCTACACAATTCCTATTTCTTCAGATGAAAAAAAGCTGTTCTACACCCATTACAATTCATGCAGGAAGAATAAGCAGCAAACTTCAGGGGCTTCTGAGTTTTTCTGAGTTTCCTTTTTGTTGTTGTCATCACTAGTGATCTTTTCCTTTATAGGAAAGACTTCTGCTTCTTCCAATCCCCCTATTATCAGCCACTTGTGGAAAATGGTGGAAGAGTTAGGGAGTGAATGAATCGCTAGTGCAACAGACTGGGGAAAAACTGACTTTTTTCTCAAGTTGAATAATAATGCTCAATTCCACTAGCCCTTTGGAGTTAAAAGAACTTCTAGAAAAAAATACAGGTCCCAGAAGTTCCTTGAAATTTACACTGACTGGACTAAGAAAACAAAACTGGAGCTTTGCATAGCTGCCAGGTGAATGCAGTCAAAAGTCTCCTCAAGCATAGAGCAAGTGTAAGATACAGCAGGCTTCTTTCCTTACAGAAGCACATTTCTGGATGAAGTATCTCCCAAATACAAATTTTGCAAGTTGGTATGCATCCAGTCTCTAAATTGGTGTGCTGAGGCTCATCTATTTGGCATCAGTACAAAGCTTTGAAGCCACAGCATTTTATTGTCTAAAGTCCTGTCTGAGGGTTTCTTTCCAGCAGAAAGCAAAAACCACCTACTCATGATGACATCCTATAACAATATCCTTGCACTCTTCTGCATGCAAATAAAGGTAACATTAGACAAAAGGGAAATTTGCTTATTTACTATAAAAGGGGTTCTTTCTTCCATGCTTAGTTCTTTTTCCCACAGCTGACAAAATGGTTTGCAAACACAGTAAGCAGTATCATTCTCATCAAGAGGGAAGGTGGAGGCCCAAGAAGGTATTTGCTCTGTGCTCTTTACCAAACACAGGCCCCAGGTCTTTCTGACTTCTCTTCTAGTGATCTACCCATCAACATTTACTGTTCCTAAGGCAACAGGTTCTTCTAGGCCAACAGGGGAATGGTAAACTCTGTACTGAGAACATGCTAATATGGCTTTTTTCTACAAAAGGCCATGTACAAAATTACTTTTCCCTTCCATGTTCCTCTGCTTTAGGGCTCCATCTCACTTGTTACCTGCTTCAGGCTGTTCATTCTCACAATGAACAGGTTGTGAAAATACAGCTGCAAGAAAACAGAAATCCTTTTTCAGAAATGTTTAAGGAGGTAGCGCAATAGTCTGCAAAATATGCACCTTAGCCTTAAAGTGACAATTTCATTATAACACTTTTAACTTCATTTCTGAGAGCCGGTATGTTATGCCACTTTAAGGACTCACAATTAATTTCAATTTCAACTTCCCTCCAGTAACCACTTAAGGTTTATATTTATGCCTACAACTTTATAAGTCTTGCTGAAGTAGAGCTACTGATAAAGCTACACAGATCTGCCATAAATAGCCAGAAATAGTTGAGAAGAGAATCTGCATCTACTTTTTTTACTTCATCTTTGTGTTGCATTAACACTGTAACTTTAAACCATTCCTCTTTGCAGACCCTAAACAATCTTTAATAGAAACATTCTAAAGCAAATTTAAGTGCGGTACCAAAATGAGGTTTTTGGGAGGGTTTATTGGGTTTTTTTCCTACCCATCCCTCCTATTTTTTCACCTTTAGATTCATCCATAGTCTCGACTTCAGTGGTCTCTGAACCACAGGCTAGAACCACAGCTCCCCACTGTAACACTCCAACAGGGCACTGAGCCTGCACCTGATTGCAGGAGCTTTGGCCATTCCTCACTGAAAAACTGTTTGGTCTGGTAACAGAATATTTTTTAAGAACCTTCCCCTGGTCTCCCCAGTCTGCTTGACTGCCTTGGGGGTTAATTTCATTTGGTTCCTAAAAACAGACCACAGTCCTGGCAATAAGACTCATATATGTTAAAGCTAGAACATGATAGCCAAATTCACCCTTATGAAAGGAGCTCAGACTAAAGTTGTCCCCTTCCTTAGCTGCTCACTATATAGACTGATTTGCACACCCCAAAACAAGAAACCAGAGAACAGAACAATCTTGCTGCAAATCAAGGAAGTAAAAAAACCCCAAAACACTCCAACAGAACAAAAAATCTACAAATAAACAAATTCCCCAACCCAAAAAATCCCAGTGCAGATTAGAAGAGACAGCAGAAGCCCAGTTGAAGACCTGGACAGGAAGAGAAGAATGACAGATTACCCTACAGCATGCAGTTTTTCAGCCCTCATCCTGAGGCCAGCCCCAATTCTCCATTGTTAGAAAGGTAATTCACATCCAAAGACAGGAAGTCTTTCCTGCTGACCAGGAAAATCTCAGGCCACTCACTGTCAGTAACTTTGCCAGCCCCACTAACACATTCACTAAGTGCAAGTCCCTATAATCATCCAATATTGGACCTCAACTGAGACTTTGAGTCTGCATGTGCACACATTGAAAACCAGTTCAAAAGCTCAGACCTGCAAAAAAGGAAAGAACAAATCAAACTCCCTGCCCCAGCCAATGGCAGATGCTTAGAAACACTAATACCCTAAAATACAGGTTTCTTACCTCCCTCTGGGTTAGGCTGTTGTTGGCTGTCCCCATGGCAAAGTTGCTCATGTTCTCCTATAAAGAAATATATTTGTTTTAGAAACTATGTATTAATGACCTGCAAAAAATAACTACACTCAAAGAAAACTTACTCCTTTACTTCTCCAGTGAAAGACTACACTGACAGAGAATGAAAACTGACAAGCCCAGACCAAGAAACAGTCCGATTTCCACACACTTGTGACACTGTCTTACCTGAGCCATTCACTGGACTGTTCTTCTGAGCAGTCTTCGTTCTTATAAGTTTAATTTTACCTGCACACAAACAAATAGAATACCTGGAGGAATGACTCAGAAATAAGGTTTTGTGCCTTTGGAAACTTGTTGACAGGCTCCATCCATTCCATCCCCCTCTCCCACCCTCAAGTCAAAAAAATATGCTTCACTGGGAACATGCAACTGAATATTTGATTTGGAGAAAGAACAAAGAATGAAATACTGTTTTAAGGAAAAGACAATCAGCAAGAGATCAACAAAATGAGCCTCCTCTGACAGCAAGTCAGAACACATCAAACCTAAAGCAGAGCTTAACAATTTCTGAGTCTTGTACTTAAATCAGCAAATCTGCTGTTTGATTAAACCTGTGCAATGCTTATCCTACCAAGGTTTAACAGGTTTATTTTCTTGTATGTTCAAATCCTCATTGTTTCAAGGGAAGTAACTGAATTGTTTTGATTCTAACTGATGGTCAGTTTTGAGTGACATTCTTTGTATGTTATCACTAAGATCAATGTTATTTAACACCACCAACATGACCAAGGACACAGGAGGCCTTTTCAGAAAGTCTGCAGACGACATCAAACTGGGGAGAGTAGGGACATGCTGGAAGGCAGGGTTGCCACTCCAATTGACTTCAACATCCTGGAGAAATGTGCTGGCAGAAAAGATGTGATATTCAAAGGCAAACAAAGTCCTGAATCTCTTGAAGTCACCCCATGGATTACTACAGGCTGGGCTCTTCCTTGGCTAGGAAACAACTCTGTGAGAAAGGACCTGAAAGCATGAATAAGCTGAACATCACTCAGAAAAATGTGCCCTTGCAGTAGAAGGCTTCCAGACACTGGGCTGTGTTAGCAGAAGTGCAGTCAGCCCAAACACACAACTAATTCCTCCTCTCCATTCAATATTTGGGACACCACATACAGAGTATTCTCTCTAGTTTTAGTCTGCCAGTTAATGTAAAAACACCAGCTTTCTGAAGTTAGTCCAGCAAATGCCCAACAAGATGTCTAGGGGCAGGAGCTGTGCAAGGAGGTGCTGAGAGAATTGGTTTTGTTCAGCCTCAAGAAGAATGCTAAGAGGAGAATGGCTAACTGCAGTCTACAACTAACTACAGAAAACAAAGGAAACCCCTTTTAGAAGTACAGAACATAAAACCAGGAGGCAATGGCCAGAAGTTGCCAAAGGGCAATCCCTAAGAGAAATAAGGAAAACATCCTTCCCTACAAGAATGATTCAGCACCTAAACACATGCTGAAAGAGGCTGGGGAATTTCCATCCTTGGAACTATTTAAAGTTGGACTGGACAAGGCCTTAAGCAACCTGATCTAGCTTTGAAGTTGGTCATGCTTTGAGCAGCAAGTTGGATGAAACTTCCAGAGATGTCTTCCCACCTAGTTTATTTAGTGATTCCATGCCAACAGAAACTAAATGGACAATGAGCAGGAAAGCATAAGGTCCACATGCAGTATATATCTGTTGATGTCCTGATCAGAGCCTCCCTCCAGAGTATCATCAGTTAGTCCTTCCCAGATGGGAGATGCATCCAGTATTCTTCACCCTGCAGTGGTGGCCCCATCTGGAAGTCAACACAAATTTTCCATGCGGAGCATGAATAGGGTGAAGAAATGTATTCCTGTTTGGGACTCTCTCCAACACAAAAAGAAAAGATGGTGTGCCCTTTTTTTTTCAGACCAGAAGACAATTTGACACAGAAATCCAAAAATGTGGCAGAAAAAGATACACTGACACCCTATAATTACCATTTCTGATTAAATTGTCAGACTTACAAAAAAGATACTTGAATTCAGTGTAGGGATGGATTGAAAAACAAATACAGAACTCTAAGATGATGGCAATACAGGCTGACAGGAGGCACAGAAGGCCTCATCAGTTGAACACACTGAGTTGTCAAATTAGACTTGGCATAGTATAAGCCTGTCCCAACAATAATTGTGATCTTGATAATTGTGAAATTGAGCCATCAGAAAAGGCTGTAAAACCACACTCAGGCAGGAACAGGAGAGGCTACAAATACTTGGTAAGTAGAAACACACAATAAATCAAACACTTAGTCTGAAGGAGAAATATGCAAATGCCAACTGCTGTGTTTCCTAGGACTCAGAGCCCACTGTCAGAATGAAAGAAAATTCAGTACATTCTTTCCTTCAAATATATTAGTCTTTGCCTAAATTGGACTTGTTTCTTCTACTGTTTTTACAAAACATCCAATGGTCAGAAATTTTCATACATCCTACAGAATCTTAGATGAGCATAATCTTGAAGCACATAAAGCTGTTAGGAAGTGTTATACATACCTTTCCAGAGCAGGACTCCTAGGATTCCTACAGCTACAAAAAGCACTAAAACTGCAATGAGAGCACCTCTGTTTCGGTTGTAAGAACTGCCTCCTTTAAAAAAAACCAAAAAACAAACAAACCAAAAGGAGTGCTTAGTTAAAAAGCAACTGTATGGTATACTAGTTCAGTAGAAACACAGCCCCAAATATGCTTTATAGCTATTTTTAAAAAGTAACTTCAATAAGTGAATGCACTAGAGTCAGTTATTAGCAAAACCCTACGCCATCTCCAGGACAGTAACATGTTAAGTACCTCATTTCAGTGCAGGCACATCACCACTTAAAAGGCAATGGCTATTCCAGTTCTTGGCCTATGAAAGGCTGAGCCAGATTTCAAACAAATGAAATTTCAGCAAATATCTTGCATTGGGTTTGCATTGCAAGGTGGTTTCTGTGAGAAGATGCCAGAAGCTGGCAGATAGAGCCAATGCCAGCTGGCTCCAAGCTGGATCTGCTGCTGGTTGAGGCAGAACCCATCATCAACTGTGGTAGTGTCTCTGGGATAACACTTCTAAGAAAGGGGGAAAACTGCTGGATAACAACAGCAAGGGTGAGAGGGGAATGACAGTAAGAGAGAATCTGCCTGACGCCAAGGTCAGTGCAGAGGGAGGGGCAGGAGGCGCTCCAGGTGCTGGAACAGAGATTCCCCCTGCAGCCCATGGAAGACCTCCCAGTGAAGCAGGTGGATGCTGGAATGAGGCTGTGACCCCATGGGAAGCCCAACAGGAGCAGGCTCCTGGCAGGACCTGTGGCCCCAGGGAGAGAGGAGCCCACACTGGAGCAGGTTTGCTGGCAGGACTTGTGACCCTGTGTGGGGGACCCACACTGGAGTGGTTTGTGAAGAACTGTGGCCTGTGGGAAGGACTCATATTGGGGAAATTCATGGAGGGCTCCTGTGGGAGGGACCTCACACTGGTTCAGAGAAGAGTGAGAGGAGTCCTGCCCCTAAGGAGGAAGGACAGTGGGTAATGAACTGACTGCTGACTGCAAGCCCCATTCCCTGTCCCCCTGTGCTATTCAGGGGGACAAGGTAATGATATGAAGAGTGAAGGTGAGTCGGGGAAGAAAGGAGGGGTTTGGGGGAGGTGTTTTAGATTTGCTCTTGTTTCTCATTATCCTGCTCTGATTTTGATTGGCAGTAAATTAAATACATTTTCCCAAAGTCAAGTCTGTTTTGCCTGTGACAGTAATGGCTGAATGATCTCTCTGTGTTCTTACCTGTTGTTACCAAGAGAACAGTACAAAGAGGACAAGTCATTAGAATTAATTACATAAGGCAAGAAGGTTCAGAAGAGATCTTCTAAGACCTTATAATCTTTCTTATTACTCAATCAAGTCATAGCTTAAGTGTGGGGATACAAGAATGGGCAGCAGGCAGCCTGACTTTGATAAGTTACAGCTATATCCCCGGGAGGAAAGAAAAACAACTTGGAATGCAGGTATGTGTTGATTTCTGTAACAAGAAGCATGTGAGTGACATAGAAAAGTATAAAAGGTTGTGCTGTAGGGTAATAAAGAGCTGATGCTGACGATGCCTGCTAAGATCTTCTGCATCGGTCTTTTCGCCAGCATCAAATGGTGCCCTGTGTGAGAAGACCACAGTCACTAAAGGTTTTATTCTGTGGAGATCCCTGCAAAAAGTATCTTTCTAGGGGGATACTTGTCTAAGTATCAAACTGTCAACCTGATACTTTTCACAAACATACACACTTTTAGCAGACAAATCACTTCTGATGCTTTCTATTCTTTAAATCCAACTTCCTGAGAAGTCACAAGAAATCTTACAAAGGCCATGCTGCTTCCCAACCAAACCTCTGAGACCCGTGTTTGCAATACAATCATTCATTACCTTTTTCATCTGGAAGGCATTGAATCAAAGAGATTTCAGAGCTCCTTTCCACTTGTGAGAATTTAATGATACATTTAGCTTTCAGGGTAGTATCAACATCCTCCAAAGGGATGGAAAGCTCCTGCTTCTGAAAACTCCGTTTGTTACTCAGCTCCCAAGTGTAATGCAGAGGCCCCTGGAAATTTGCTGTGCAGTTTAACACAAGTTTAGGACCGCTGATGTTGCAACTTATTTTAGGTTCTGAAGGGGGATCTAGAAGGAGAGAATACAGTCTGTATTACTTTATTATAAACTACATAGAATTTCAGCACAGGACAAGGGCTGGAGCAACAAAAGCAGCAGGAGAGTGCATAGATGAAAGTGTGGGGGAGTGTGCACATGTGTATGATAGAGGAATGTGTTTCTGAAAGTGACCTGTTAACCACCTTTCTGTGGTTCTCCCATGCCGAGTCCAAGCCTCCTCATGGTTCACTGTCCATAGGACTAATAGACACACTGGCCACATTTATTTCTCAAAGACTACTAGTGAGGCTGAGTAGATCTGCACAGGATGATGCCACAGATATTCAAGCACATATAATATGCCTGCAGGAACATCTTTAATAGATACATAATGCCTGGGATTACCTGGTCAGATTGCTCCAAAAGTTTGGTTATCTACCTGAAAGTGCAGTATGCCATCTGCACACATTCTAGAAGTCATTCCAAGGTGGCCAATGATGGGCATACAAATGAGATGACACCTTTGAAAGTTTGTTCAAAGTGCTTAAGCAACTTAAAATTGAGACAAAGAACAGCCCTCTCTGTTTCTGTTTGCATCCCTGACAAATACACAATCCCCTTTCTAGACATTTTAAAGTGAATAAAGTGGTTCACATTCTTCATGCAGTTCTTCCACTACTTACCTAGCACAACAAGTTCGAAGCTGAGATCTTTCGAAGAATCCCAGTACTGTAACTTGTATGTGCCAGCATCATCCTTCTCCAAGTTAACTATAGTCAAGGACCCATTCTCCATAAGCACGCTCCTGTTGCGGAGAGGACCAAAATATGTTGGTTTGTTTAGCTCTTCCCGTTCAGCCACTTTATTCTTGTTTTTAGTCCAGGTAGTTTCCACTTTGTTGTCTACTTTTACTGGAAAAGTAAAATTTTCTCCCACGATGCCAAACACATCCTCACAGTAGATATGTGCTATAGGGGGGGAAAAAAAGAAAAAGTTACTTTAACAATCATTTTATAAAACACTGCTTGACTAATGCCGTCTGCAATATCGGATACATTCAAATTCAGGTAAGAAGCACATCACAAAGTTGCAAGCTAAGGCATGCAACAGTTAGGAATTACTCAAACCCAGGCTGTCAGCACAATTGTATGACAGGCACAGCAAAGGAATCCAGTTTCCACATTCTGGTCCTAGGCAGAATCTGATGATCTTCCCTATCCTAAGCCCCTCTATCCTCACTACTTTCCCTCTCCTCACTTGAATTAGGCCTCCTGCCCATGATCTAGTGAAAAAATATTAAATGAGGAATTGTCCTCAGCAAAATCTATTTTAACATCTTCTTGCAGAACACCTAGACCGAAGTTCCTGCTGACCAAATAAACAGCAATTTTTCCAGCATGAATATACACAGTTAGGAAAAAGCACACTTCTCACACAAAACTGCTACTGAATTCAAAGCACCTGCTCTGAAATCATGGGCATATTAGGGATTTCCCTTGAAATGTCACTTAAGCAAGTTTATTTCTCAGCCAATATATGTGAAACAGCATCCCAACCTCTGAGATCTAGCAGAGCTGTCAGCAAGAATGAAGCTGTTCAGAAATCTTTATTCCTCTCAGTTTTGAGTCAATTACATTCTGCTAAAAATGCTCAGACATTCAATATAAATAAATAAACCACAACAGAAGAGAGATAAGAGATTTTCCCTAATTTTCATTGAAAACAGCTGCATTTGTGAGGAAAAAACAATCCTACTGATCTAACAGACAAAATCCAGCTGTAAGGAAGGGGCCACAACCTTTAAACCACCAGCATCTGTGTCCCTGCTTCAGCAATCACCTCCTACCTCTGAATAGCTCTCAATGGCTCTAAAGCAGTCTCAGGATCACTGCCACGGCAAGCAGGAACATAAACACTCTGATATTGAGTTCAAGTTACACTTGCATTTAGGAATCAATTTTGCTCCAAAGTAGCTGGTAACTTTTCACTACTACGTTGAAGGAAGGGCATGGTTAAGATGTAAATGAGGACTCATTTTAAGTCAAGATTCCAAATCTACAGGATGTAAAGCTTCCCTGTAAACAGTAGCTGTGCATGGTGAAACAAGATATCTATCTTGTAATATCTATCATATATCTACTCCTCAATCCAACTGGTTCGAAGTGACGGCTACTATTTTGGGCTTGATCTTTTTTTATTCATTCCCAAATGACATCAGTTTACAAACCCACCAATTCCTATATCATTCTGTGCTTCCCTGGCTTCTCATGTCATCACTGTATGCAAACTTATCACTGTTCCTAAACCAGTGCAGATACTACAGCTTTATCACACTAAAACAAGTTTTCCCTACACTGAACATGAGTCCAGAAAACAAACCATAACCCATCTTTCTCCACATCTTATCTCCTTTCCATATGAAAGCAGACAGAAGGTGAGCTAGGCCTTCTTTTCCCGCTGGCAAAGAACAGTGCTCATCAGGTCTTCTGCCACACCATAGAAACACAGACTTTCTCTGACAGAGCACTGAAGACAAGCAATAGAAACACACTTCTGTGTGCTTGGGCAGAGAACTGCACACACAGGTCTTCTCCATGCATGGCTTTTTATGGAATATCCAATCTGTTTGCAATTTACCCATTAAAGCACTCTTCTTGCTCCATTAGAGTTGCAACTTCTTGTTGTCTGCACTTACACGGTGTCTTTTTCCAGGTACAGGAACTGTAGAAGCAATCAAGGTAAGATATGAACTCCCACATCTTTTTGACACAACCTACCACCTTTCTTTGTATTCTACCCTGTTCAGGCAGATTTAAACATTTCACTTGAGCATCTCATTCCACCCATCTCAATTAATGATTTTGAAAAGAAAAAAGAATGCAGGAGCTCCAGAATTTATGTCTGGAGACCACAACATTACAAGATGTTGGGTGGGGTGGAATGCTATTTTGATCTGACAAAGCCTGGAATCTTGTTAGAGACTTTTATTTCATAAAGACAAATTCCAGGAGTGCATATTCCTCAAGCAGTCATCTCTCACTGCCTAAGGACCTATAGTATTCCTAGTATGGAGAAACACTCCCCGCTCTTCCTACTGCGAATTTCTACCTCTCTGTAGCTTTGTCTCACAGATATAACCAAGCTATGGTGGCTTGACATCAGCACAAGCCAAAGCACAGTGGCTGCTGACAAGAGCCTTCAGGAAGGACAGCAGCTGGTTGCTGGGGACTAAGAACATGAGCAAGTGCCACAGTGCTCAGCCACCAGTGCTCAGCCAACCACTAGTAACTTCCTAAGCTTGGGTGTTGATCCAGGTAAACACTCCACGTCTTTACTCCCTTTCAGTTAGTCATAAGTGCTGGGCTGGAGTTATGAGAGCAAATTGTTGCTTCTTCAAGCCCAGGAATGAGACTGAAGGAAAGCAGAGCTGAAAAAAACCCATGTTTTCTCTCCACAGGTCCTATATGGCACAGGGGGCACTGTGTCTTCAGCACACTCTCTTCCTGCTGGCTGGTGAAAAAAAGGCTTGGCAGCAAGAAGCTGAAAAGCTCATGCCCTGGGGCATTCAGGGCTCCCAGCAGCAGGACAAGGAATGATTATTCCTCAAGGATAACAGTCATCTCCTCCCATCTTAAAAAATCCAATCTCTAGTTTTATTTCCCTGCTTCACTGGTCTAGTGAAAATGTGAAGAAGTCTCCCACTTGGTGCTCTCAGCTTCCTTTTTTTGAAGAAATCATACAGAACTGTTGTATAAGGTCAAAACTTTGAGCTTCTGGAGAAAGTGTGTGTCATCATGTTTTCTAAATTCCTAGGGAACCCTTCCCCATCTTTTCTACTTCATTTTATATGGAAACATGTTTCTCATTCCACAGTGGTGAACAATGAGGTAAAAATGACAACCACTCTCTCACACACTCTTTTTGGAAGGCTAGAACTGCCTTTTCTTTCGTTTCTCTGATTTCTCCCTCTCTTCTTACTGTAGCCAATTCTTCCCAGATAAAATTCACACAACAAAATAGTGCTATGCTAAGGCCTCCAGTAGCCTCTACAGAAACCATCAGACTAGCTGCTCCTGTATCTCCTAAAACCCACTCCATATTCTTTGTTATGCCAAGTCTTTGTGTCCTTTCCTTCCAGTCAAATCACATGCCCACAGTGTCACAGATAAAGCTGAGTTAACATTGTGTGGGCAAAGCCTCTTCTGCAAACCCATCATCTCATCTTGTCTACATCATCTTCTGCTCCCACATGTCCAGCAGCCAGGCCCATATAAACCTGTGCTGTACTCAAGTTTTAATACTCCCCAGACTAAATCTGACTCTTTCATCATTTTAGCAGGCTAAAGGTATCCATACTCACATCAGACTAAGTAGAACTTATCAGCAATAAATGCCTCATTACTGCATTTGTCTACCTGGTTTGAATTTCTTCGCTATATTTCTTGGAGCTGACATAAGGCCTAGTTACGTTGGAGAATGTCTGTAACTTAATCCCATTTTAGTTTTAATGCTTTCATTAATTTTTTTGGTCTCAAATACCTATTTGAAATGCATATAGGTATATATTATGTTTATAAAGGCAGCAGCTAGGCTCTCATATTACCATTAAGACAATAACATTGCACCTGCTGAAACTGGGTGGAGAAGTCCTTACTGATTAGTTTATGGCAAGGAATGGATTGCTTCAGGAGTATGGCTTTTTAAATAGTAGATTTTCTTTTTTTTTTTTTTTTTAACTTCCCATCTACCCCCTTTTCAGGCTTTTAAAAAAATTTTAATTCCCCCAGCAACTGTAATTAGCAGGGGCAAATATGTTCCCTGCTAGCCCTCAAAACCACTAGGTGCAGAAAACCCTGAAATAAATGTTCAGTCCAGAAAGACTATGAGAATATTCACCAACCATAGTCCTCTTAACTCCCCCACAGGCCACAAACACAACCCACTTCCCAAGCTCCAGTAAGAAAGCACTTAGACCCATGGTATAAAAGCACAGGCAAAAGCTGCAGCCAGGAGAGAGAGAATACAGATTACAATAAGCTGTAGCAGCAACCCAGGCTGTTGCAAGATAAAATCAGGCTTGTGCAGGAATGAATGCAAATCCTACATGTAACACCCAAAGCAGAGGTTTCCTCCTGCATACTGCAGCATGTTCACAGAGGTATGTGTTGCTCCTCCTGGACAATGAGGAGCTGCCTGCATCCACAGGGCGCTACACATCAGCAAGGGCAGGACCTAAGGGTGGCACCCAGCAACAGGCCTGGGTCCCTCCCATGTGGTGCATTCCCCCCTCCTCTTTTCCAGGTTGGAGTGTGATTTGAGAAATGCTTGCTAGGCCTTGGCTTTGAAAACAGCCCCTGGGCTCAGCTTTTTCCAAGTTTATCAGAAATATTTCTGTTCCCAGGAATTGCCAACAGGCTCCTGTTTTCCCTATGACCAGCCTTGGGAAATATTCCTCTTTCCTGCATGGCATTATATTTCTGTTCTCACACTTTCAAAGAAAGTGCCAACCCACACTGTGGCCAGGATGAAACATTGTTATGACTAAAGCCCATTCCCTCGCAGCCCTAAAAACTGCAGTCCAAAACAAGACCCTTTTGAGCTCTCCTGGGCCACCAGAGGCTGTGACCAGCATTCCCCTCTGACTGGCACACCTCTCAGAGCCAGCAAACCCTCAGGTTGCTATACTTGGAGGATCACCAAAACATGACATCCTGGGCCCATCCCCTCACTCCTCGAGGCCTGATCCTGCGTCCGTCGGGAGATGCAAAAGCAACTGAAGCGACTATTTCACTGGCCTCTAAGGGGAATTTTTCTCACATTACCTTGCTTGCACTGACTGTTTCGGTCTGCATGCCTGCACCTGCATGTGTGCTATAGCAAATCTAAGATAAATGCTGCTTTCTTAGACGTTTAAGTACCTGAGATATCTAAGTTAGGCCTATAAGTAAGGTTAAGTTACAGTTACAAGCTTACTTAAATGCTGCTAAGTGTTGTTCTTTCACTAAATTATTAAACCTAAGTTGTAAACTACATTAAGTGTTGCTAAGCATTGTTCTTCCGCTGAGTAGCTACATATAACTTCGAAGTTGTAAGTCAGGTTAAATATTGTTAAGTGTTATTCCTCTGTTAGACTGTTAAGGTTAAGCTATAAATGAGGTTATAAGTTAAGTTAGGTAAAAGTTAACTGGTTTTCCTATGTTAAATTGTTAGGCTTAAGGTATAAGTTAAGTTAAAGTATTGTTAAATTTGAGTGTTTTTAAGCTTTTGGGTGTGTTCCTTTTTTTATCCTTGCCCACACTGTCTTTTGTCACACACACACACACCCCCTAGATAGTTTTCAGTTCATTCCTGGTTTGATTGCCTCGATTTTTTTTGGTTTTGTTTTTGCTTGTTTTCCCTTGTGCCTTAGCTGTCCTATAAGTAGTAGAGTGAATCTTGCCAACAAACTTGTCATGCTTTGTCGCTTAGTATCAAATCTGACTTTTATTCATACCCTTGCCAGTGATTTTTTAAGCATTCTCAAACACTCTTGCTAGTAACACCCCATTACAAAATCCACACTTTCAGACATATCCCTCAGCAAGGGCACAACAACATGCAGCATTCCCACACAAAGGCTACATACACGGTCATTTTTAAACTATGCTGGTGACCAAAAGCATGGAGATGGACTTACCACCCTCTCCCCTGTATTTGTCTGCCTGTTCCTGCAGTGAAATAGTCATGCAGGCAGTAGAATCTGCTGACAGTTAACTTGACACCACCCCCACTCCAACTAAAAAAACAACAAGAAAACCCACAGAAGGACTGTAATTCCCAGATGTGACTCACTGTGAGAACATCAGTGCTTGTGTGTGGAATGGAGAAGAAGTGAGCAAAATGGGAGAAAAAAAGAAGAGTAAGAGCATAGAGGAGGGGCAGACATTTATATCTTTTCTGTGGTGAAGAGATCTGTCCAGTGACAGGACCCAAGAGAATGGCCTGAAGCTGTGTCAGTGGAGGTTTAGGTTGGATATTAGACAAAGGTTCTTCACCCAGAAGGTGGTTGGGCACTGGAACAGGCCAGGGAGGGAGAGGACTGGGAATCACCACTTTTAGCGGCAGTAAACTATTAGAGAGGATCACTGTGTCCTGCAGAACAATGATTATTTTCAATCTCTAGGCTCTGCTTAGGGACAGAACTGCTCTGCATTTAAGCCTACCTTGAACTGTGAAAAAAAGCATCAGTTCAAAACCAGTCCAAAGACAATGGAACAGGTTGCCCAGAGAAGCTGTGGATGCCCCATCCCCGGCAGTGTCAAAGGCCAGTCTGGATGGGGCTCTGAAAAATCTGGTCTAGAGGAAGGTGTCCCTGCTCACAGCAGAGGGCTGGAACTGAATGATCATTAAGGTCTCTTCCAACCCAAACCACTCTATGATTCCAAACCCTCCCGTCACTTACAATATTCAGATAGCAGCACTTCCTATGCTGTACAAGCACGGCCTTTATGTAGGCTCCATAATCAACAGGGCTGAGAGGATAATCTGTCTTGGTAACTTTTTCCTTCAATCTAATTCATTTTCAGCCAGATCATCTTTGCAGTTCTACTTACAAAAGATGGCACAAACTGATACCATAGAGAGGAACCGTTCTCGCCCTGTGGCAACACCAGCTTAAACACACTCCAAATTACAACTTCTGTCTCTTACAAACCCTGTATCACCCACCCAGCCAGCCTACAGTCACACTACCCTGAACATGGCCAACAGGCTCTCCTGTTGGAGATAGGACCAGTAAGGAAAAAAACAAAAATAGACAAATCTATACACACGTTTTTTTAATCAACACCTTTAACACACTCAGGATCAGAGGAGCCTGAGTATGCAATCCAGAGGTGATCCTGGCTATCGAAAGTCTAAGACCATTAATTAGATCAGGGCAAGAAACTATCAGGAAAAAAAAAATCACTCTGTGTTCATCCTGTAGTGTTACTTGTTTCATTTTGGTTTTAACATGATATAACAGCTTCAGCTCTTTTCAAGAGTTTTTAAGCAGAGGGCAGAGGTTTGGTTTGATTTTTTTCCCTCTGTTTATAACTTTCTCTGTTTATTCAGAAAAATTCAAGAGTAAGGTTACAGGACAACACAAGCAGGTGTCAGCTTGACAGTGCTGATAACTGAATTTTCCATTTATACTATTTAAAACTGTACTAGACATTTCTATTAGCAACACACAAAATAACCACATTCTGCAAACAATCTGAATTTGTTAGGAGTCCAGGTTTTCTCCCATTCATCCTAGTGCCTCGTAATGTAGTTCCCATGACACCTCTCAGGAAGTGGAGAGACACAGAAGAAACATTGAGAAATCCATGTGTTTTTCTGATAAAAAAAAAAAAAAAAAAGGAAGGAGCACATATTTCTGTGTAGAGAGGAAAAAGGACAGGAAATTTAAATTTTTTTTTTAAAAAGCCAGCTCAAACTTGTTGAACTGCCTAATGACACAGAAACAAAAAGCCACATTGAGGTAAGTTTGGTTTCTATGCTGGTGACTCTCAGAAGAAGTCTGAAACAAAAATAACTTTTATCAGCTCTCAGGTTGTCAGTCTATGCTCCTTACTGGAGACAGCAACTTCTGCTTTTAGGTGAACTAGGTTTTCTCATTTAACTCAGTTTTTATAAAGATGTTGAATTGGGAAATGAAGCAATCATTAAAACAAGGATACAAAGAAAATTGCATTAAGGAATCCATTCAAATACACAAGAGCTAGAAGGCAGTAATATTGCATGAAAAAAAGTTGATGCTCAGAACACTGAAAAAGCTGTCTGGCTTTCAGATGAGCCTTACTACAGACTCAGAATGCTTCTCGTTGCTCTAGTTCATATATCCAGCTTACTTTCCATATTCCCTCTGCTTTTGGGGCAGGATCCTGACACGGCTAAAGCAAGTAAAAGTTTGGCTGCCATCTGCAGTGCAACAGAACATCCCCATAGGAGTGGCTTGCCATGCAATCCTCAGGGAGGATGCAAACACCTCTCTGTGGGTTCCTTCACCAAACCAGGCCACAGATACCACATTGACTTTGTTTCCACCCACATACAACATCCAGGATCCCAAATCTGAACAGTTTTGTCTTCAACTTCCAACAACTGAAGGAGCATGCCCTTGGTAGGTCTAAAACCAAAGTCCTTCCATAGCCTCAAGGTGAGGCTTTGCACTGTAATTGACAAGTCCGAGTTTTCATCAGATAAACATCTGACTTGGCCTGGCACTGTGAAAAGCAGAAATTCTTATGTGGTGAGTAGGAATTCTGAAGACACCAAAGATACGCTGCGGTTTCTGGCTTCCACAGGGGAGTGTAGAAGCACATTCCTCCCCTACTCCAGACATGCAGCAACATGACTGGGATAAGTGCAGTGCTTTGAACGTGGATGGAGAAGGGATTCAGGAGGGGAAGGCTGATAGAGGATGAGGATCTACCAACAGCTTCCTGATGTTTAGAACAGGTGTTTGCAAGGCTAGAAATGTGCATGCCAAGTTGAACTGCTGCTGATTTACTTTATGCACTTGGGCAGATCAGTTTGACTTCCAGGGTCTTGATTTTCACAAAGAGAGATGATAGATTATTTCACCTTGTTAAAATTAACATGAAATTTACATTTACCCAGTCAACATACACATAACAGCAATAATGCAAGCATACAAACAAAATCATGGTGTGAAACCATACCTATTTTGTTAAGTGAACAACTTTGCATTCCCGATCTCCTGCCCTAATCAACCACTTTAGAATCAAAGTTTTACATAGAAGACAACAGAACTAGCAAAGTTTTTCATTACAGGAGGACATTATGATACTTGAAGCCACAAGTACTCTCTCCAGTTGTCCAATTACCACTATCTGTGCCTTTGCATTGTATGTTCTTTGGAACCTGGAATCTCGTTTTCTGGCTGTCTATAGCACATGGACTCAGATGCTCAGAGTAGCAGCAGCACGCCAACTTACGTAATACAAGGTAACAAAGTGCCTTGACTACAGAAAAAGTTACAAGAGGATACTCAGTTAGTCATGTCTTAGTCACACCCATCCACAACTCTCTGCAAAAGCACTGTATGAGAGATAAGAAATCGCAGGTAAGGCTTCATTGCATGGGCAGGCAGACTTATGCAGGTGGGCAGTGTCCTGGCTTCTCCACTGGTCCCCCTGCACTCCTGGACCCCCAATGCTCTCTTACAGATCAGGATCTCACAATCTCAATTAAATAAAAAAGTTGAAGACTTCTGGAATAGGATGAGGAAGAAATCACAGGGAGTTGCTCTGAACTCACAGCAGCAGAGAAGTTCCTTTTTAAACAGGAGGATACAAAAGCTCCTATTTTAGGCACAGTCAGGAAACTCCCAAAGGAAAAAAAAAAAAAAACAACCACCACCAAAAACCAAACAAACCCCAAAACAGGGGTAGAAGGAGGCAGAAGAAATTCCTTAGAGCAGAGGAATGATAAGATCTTCATAGATTAAATCATGCTTTCTGGCCCATCTAGCAGTAACACCTTGCTCTGATGACAACAAGAATGTTTGTACATCTGTCTTCAGTTTCAAAAATGAGCAAACCTTGTTCATACTTCTCATGTTCACAGCCAACTGCAGTGGGTGTCAGGGTTATACTCCTCAGCATTTGGATTAAGAAGGCCTTTGATTAGTATTTCGATAGCAGTTAATAGTAATAATTTACTTCTTAAAAAAACCAAAAAAAACCCCAAAAAATCCGAACCAAACAAAACAACGAAAACCAAACAAAAAACCTCTCGACTACTAAAAAAAACCCCAAACCAACAAAAACGATTGAGAACTTCGATGCTTTGTCCATGAGCAAGAAGGAACACAGAATACAAAATAAACAGCACTGTCACATTTAGGGATGACAAGAACACTTTTAAAATAAAAGTTGGTTTCCTGACTTCCTTAGCACCCGGAGGCAAACGCGCGTCCCGGTACGAGGAGGAGGTTGTTCTTGTGCTGTGGTGCTGTCTCATTCGCAGCTCGGGGTAACTTCAGCGGGACAGGAACTAACTCCCCCTGCGCGGATAGGAATCACAGACAACCCCACCCCAGGCTCCTCGTCTATACAAGTTTGAAACAAACGGGGCACATGAACGTGCCGAGAACAGGGTAGGGAGTTCCTGAACGTGCTGAATGACAATGATAGAACGTAATTCTAGTTTAAGGCGCGAGAGGGGTGTGCCCGCCCGGTTGTTCCCGCCGCAGGGAGCCACTGTCACCGCAGCGCTCATGGCGGGGCGGCGGCGGCTGGGGCAGCTCCCCGGGCACCCCAGAAC